>CM066035.1:238702408-238884252 GCA_033557465.1 Ichthyophis bannanicus | reverse complement strand
ATCGTCTGCGGTCCATTTGTCTTTTCTTCTCTCTTCTAGTTTTTTTCCTTTCTCTCTCTACATCTGCTTTAACATACTAATCTTTCTCCTTTTGCTCTTTCCTCATTCCTATTTCATCCACTCAAATTTTACCCCTCCATCCTCAATCCCCACTTACTCTCCCAATATCCGGACAATTGTAGATTTGTCTTCCCTCCCACACAAAATATTTTTTCCCTCTCCATTTCACTCTCCCAGCTCCATCCCATTCTAATCCTCCCCCAACATCAGCTCCATTCTAGTTCCAGTCCCACCCAGCATCCGCTCCCTTCTAGTCCCCGCATCAGCCCATTTCCAGTCCTAGCCCCCCATAAGCCCATTTCCAGTCCTAGCTCCCCCATCTATTTGCAGTCCCATCCGTCCCTCCATCATCTCATTTCCAATCCCAGCCCCCCATGAGCCCATTTCTAGTCCTTTCCTAGCCCCACCATCAGCCCATGTCAAATCCTAGCTCCCCTCCACTCAGCCCATTTCCAATCCAAGTCCCCCATGAGCCTACTTCCAGTTCTAGCCCCTTCATGAGTCCATTTCAATCCAAACCCCCAGCACAGCCCATTTCCAATCTTAGCACCCCCCCAACAGCCAATTTCCAGTCCTATTCTAGCCCCTCCATCAGCCCATTTCCTGTCCTAGCCCCCCCCACTCACCCATTTCCAGTCCTAGCTCCCTCCCCCTCACAACCCATTTCCATTCCAAGCCCCCGTCCCCATCAGCATTTTGCAGTTCAAGCCCTCCTTCCACTCAGCCCATTCCAGTCCTAGCCTCCTCATAGCCCATTACTAGTCCTAACCCCCCATCAGCCCATTTCGTCCTAACCCCCCATAACCCTATTTCCATTCCTAGCCCCCCCATCAGCCTATTTCCTGTCTTTGCCCCCCATAGCCAATTACCAGTCCTAACCCCCCATCAGCCCATTTCCAGTCTTAGCCCCCCCCATAGCCCATTACCAGTCCTAACCCCCCCCATCACCCTATTTCCAGTCCTAGCCCCCCATCAGCCTATTTCCAGTCTTAGCCCCCCCCATAGCCAATTACCAGTCCTACCCCCCCCCCATCAGCCCATTACCAGTCTTAGCCCCCATAGCCCATTACCAGTCCTAACCCCCATCACCCTATTTCCAGTCCTAGCCCCCCCATCAGCCTATTACCAGTCTTAGCCCCCCCATAGCCCATTACCAGTCCTAACCCCCATCACCCTATTTCAGTCCTAGCCCCCATCAGCCTATTTCCAGTCGTAGCCCCCCCATAGCCAATACCAGTCCTACCCCCCATCAGCCCATTTCCAGTCCTAACCCCCCCACCACCACCACCCCCATTCCAGCCTTAGCCCCCTCCCCATAGCCCATTACACGTCCTAACCCCCCCATCAGCCCACTTAGCCCCCCCCCATAGCCCATTACCAGTCCTAACCCCCCCATCAGCCCACTTCCAGTCTTAGCCTACCCCCCCCCCATGGCCCATTACCAGTCCTACCCCCCCCATGGCCCATTACCAGTCCTAAACCACCCCCCCCCATGAGCCCACGTCCATTCCTAGCCTCCCCCCATGGCCCAGTACCAGTCCTAACCCCCCCCCATTGCCCATTACCAGTCCTAACCACCACCCCCCATGGCCCATTACCAGTCCTAACCCCTCCCCATCAGCCCACTTCCAGTTTAGCCTCCCCTCCCATAGCCCATTACCAGTCTTAAACCCTACCCCCTATCATCCAAATTAAAACAAAAAAAAAAACCAAACCGGCTGCTTCTGCCGCGGCAGCATCAAGAGCTCTGCCGCGGCAGCATCAAGAGCTCTGCCGCGGGGCCCCCCCTGCCCGGCAGAGCCTCCCTGCATCATCAGCTTTCTTCAAGTCCCAAAACGCGGGCTTCTTTCAGAGCCGCGAGAGTTTCCTTTCTCGCGGCTCTGTTAATCCCGCCGAGGGTGATGGGAAATCCCATCAGCCCCGGCGGGATTAACAGAGCCGCGAGAAAAGAAACTCTCGCGGCTCTGAAAGAAGCCCGCGTTTTGGGACTTGAAGAAAGCTGATGATGCAGGGAGGCTCTGCCGGGCAGGGGGGGGGGGCCCGCGGCAGAGCTCTTGATGCTGCCGCGGCAGAAGCAGCCGGTTTGTTGTTTTTTTTTAAAACTTGGGATGCTGAAGAATGTTTTTTGCGCGGGGCCCCCTGAAACGCGGGGCCCTGTGCAAAAAACATTCTGCTCAATGGACGGGCCGGCCCTGATGGTGGGATACATGTAGCATGATCAGTCACACCAGTCCAAGGGGCGATGTGGATTTTTAAGAAAACACACGAGTTAAAGTATTTTGTAAATCACGCGTGCAAATTTGTGTGCCATCCTAGCTCCATCCCTGTGCAGGCCCACAATGAAAGTATGTGCCATTAGCCTGAAAGACATACTTACATTATAGTGACTGGCTAAAATAACATAGTAACATAGTATATGATGACAGATAAAGACCAGCATGGTCCATTTAGGCTGCCCAGCAAGGCAGCAAGAGTAGGTGCATCTGCTGCTCCGCGTAGGTCGCCTTCCCAATGCCATTGTTTAGGGGTGCACTCACCGCTCCGAGTAGGTCACCCCTATTTGTTGAGAAATAAGAGATAGTTATGTTATTTTTATTTTATCCTGTTGCTATAAAGGGATCCACTGTGTCTGTCCCATGTCATTTTGAATTCTCTTACCGTATTTGCCCCCACCACTTCCTTCGGGAGAGCATTCCAAGCATCTACCACCCTTTGAGTGAAAAAGTGTTACATGACATTGCCTTTCAATTTACCCCCTTGCAAACTTTGTTATGCCCTCTAGTTTTACAGCTTCCCCGTCTTTGGAAGAGGTTGTTTGTCATTAATACTATTTAAGTAAATAAAGGTCTGAATCATTTCTCCCCTGTCCCTCCTCTCCTCCAGAGTGTACATATTTAGGTCTTCAAGTCTCTTCTCATAAGTCTTTTGACGCAGACTCCAAATCATTTTGTTCACCTTCCTCTGAACAGTTTCCAGTCTTTCTATATCCTTTGCAAGACATGGTCTCCAAAACTGAACACAATATTCCAAGTGAGTCCTCGCTTGTACAGTGGCATTAGTACTGTACCTCTTCCTTTCTGCTTGTAATGCCTTTTTGTATGCAACCCAGCAGCCTTCTGGCTTTTGCCATCACCTTGTCGCACTGTTTCGCCACCTTGAGATCCTCAAACAATCACCCCGAGGTCCTTCTCCTGGTCCATGCACACCATCTTCACCCCGGTCCCAGGAATGAGCCTTGGGGCACACTTCTAATCACCTTCCTTTCTTTCATCTGAGTGAGTTCTGTTTGCCATCATCTTCTGTCATCTGTCTGTCAACCAATTCCTGATCCAATTCATCACCTTGGGACCTATCCCCAAGCTGTTGAGTTTTTTTTGATAAGCTTACTATGAGGAACAGTATCAAAGGCTTTGCTGAAATCCAGGTAGATGACATCCATCACATGCCCTTGATCTTGTTCTCTGGTCACCCAGTCAAAGAACTCAGATTTGTTTGGCAATATCGTACTTTGGTAAAACCCATGTTGCCTTGGATCATGCAACCTGTTGGTTTCGAGAAAGTCCACTATTCTCTCTTTCAGGAGTGCCTCCATTACTTTCCCATTACTGAGGTAAAGCTTACTGGCCTGTAGTTTGTCACTTCTGCCCTGTTACCACTTTTGTGAAGAGGTACCACATCAGCCCTTCTCCAGTCCTGTGGAACCTCTCCTATCTCCAAGGATCTACGAGGGTTGCTCAGAAAGTAATGTCCCACATGCTTTTTCTCAGTCCAGAATGAAGACAGAGGTGTGAAATTGAAAGGGTAGTAACTTGGAACTCCAAAGGACACGTGTAATTTTACAGTCGTCCGACAAATAGCAAGGTGGTAGTGATCCTTCAAATGGCGTCTGTGAGTGACACATCAGGGGTGTTGAGTGAGGGATTTATGCACACTCCTCTGTAGAAATTTGTAAAAGGGGCAACATCTGGAAAGTGGTGTGCATAAATATCTGTAACATGGAAATTAAGATCCCAGATGTTGAGGCTTTAATGGAAGAGGCTGCCGTGGATTTAGTAGTGGTTATGGAGAAGTGGTTCACAGACAAACATGACTGAGATGTAATTATACCGGAATACACTTTATCCAAGAAAGACAGGATAGGAAGAAGAGGAGGAGTGGCACTATACATACAATATATATATATATATATTAAAGCTATAGAATTACATGGCTTTAAAGGGAGCAAGGAAGCAATGTGGGTTAAACTAGAAAGAGGGAAAGAGAATTTCATTTGCATTGATGTGCTATATAGATCTCCCTCACAGGGCAAAGTGGACGCAGTATGGTCATGAAAAAAGAAGTGCTACTGATAAGTGATTTCAGTATGCTGGATGTTGATTGCCACATCCCTGCTGCAGTGTCATCTAGGAGTAAGGAGATCTAGATCCTCTATAGGGAGAACTATTCTGGCAACTGGTAACAGAACTCATGCGTGAAGGAGCCATACTGGATTTGGTGCTTTCCAATGGGGAAAGTGTTTGTTTCTGATGTCATAGTGGGAGATCATCTCACATCCAATGATCACCAGATGCTATGATTCAGTATTAGGACTAGGGCTAATAAAAATCGATTCAAAAGAGGGTTTTAGACTTTAGGAAAATTAACTTTGCCGAGATGGGACAATACCTCGGCGTTGTTAGCAAGATGGGAATAGCTGGGGGACGTAGAAAAGCAATGGGCAAAACTGACGGATATTTTATGGGCAACAAACCTTTTTGTTAGAAAGGTAAATACGTGAAAAAGAAAAGGAGGCCACTATGCTTCTCAAAAGAAGTAGCAGAAAAGGCGAAGAAAGAGGGTGACTTTCATAAAATAGAGATCACAGAGAGGAAGTCGAGCATCAATATTTGAAAAAACTTAGATAAACTAGGAAAAGTAGTCAGGAAAGCAAAGATACAAAAAGAAGAAATAGCCAATGCAATAAAATGGGAGGTAAGACATTTTTCAGACGTGTTAGTGAGAGGAGAAAGTGTAATAGTGGTATTGTCAGACTCAAGGGTGAAGGGGAGCAATATGTAGAAGCTGATAAGGATAAAGAGGAATTGCTTAACAAATATTTCTGTTCTGTGTTGATAGGTGAAGGGTTAGGATCTGGACCTCAAACACCCACAATTAGGAATAGAAGTGAGGGGGATCTTGAAAGATTTTCAGAAAACTGTGTTCATGAGGAACTAGCTATACTAAAAGTAGACAAAGACTGGATGGGATAATCCAGGAATAATGAAGAAACTTGAGGATGTTCTAGCAGCTCCACTGACTGAACTTTTCAGTGCTTCTTTGAGTTGGGAGTGGTCCCAGAGGACTGGAGAAAGGCACATGTGGTCCCTTTTACACAAAAGCAGAAGTAAGGATGAGGTTGAGAACTACAGGCTGGTTAGTCTAACCTCTGGTGAGTAAATTAATGGAAACGCTGTTAAAATAGAGGATAGTGAGGTTTCTGGAGTCCAATGGATTGCAGCATGGGTTTACCAGAGGCAAGTTTTGTCAGACAAATCTGATTGATTTCTTTGACTGGGTGACCAGGGAGTTTGACCAAGGGAGACTTATAAACAAATTGAGCACCCTAAGGATGGACCCAAAAGTGACTGACCAGGTTAAAAATTGATTAAGTAGGAGGTGACAAAGGATACAGGTAAATGGAGCTCACTGAGTAGAAGGATGTTACCAGTGGTATGCAGCAGAAATCTGTCCTTGGTCCGATTTTTCATCTTTGTTAGTGATTTTGCAGAACGGCTGTCAGGTAAAGTTTGCCTCTTTGTAGATGATACCATAATCTACCAAATTTCAATAAATGTGTAAGACCCCATAACAAACTATACTAATTTTTTTGTTGGAGTTAGTTGTCAAAGTGAGTGGACAAATGACCACACACCACCGCGACGTCTCCGTTTTAATAAATGTAAAAATAAAGCTTTTACGCTTTTAGTACTTAGCTCAATTGATGAACTTTTTAGAGATAAATGCCAGAATGTTTCAAGCAGCCGTGCAACACGTTTCGGGTAGTTTCCAAAGTTTCAATGATTCAATCAACCCTGCTTCAGGCGTGTAGAGAGGCTGGCAAAACCTTATAGCAAATCACAGAGCTTTTTCTGTGATTTGCTATAAGGTTTTGCCAGCCTCTCTACACGCCTGAAGCAGGGTTAATTGAATCATTGAAACTTTGGAAACGACCCGAAACGTGTTGCACGGCTGCTTGAAACATTCTGGCATTTATCTCTAAAAGGTTTATCAATAGAGATAATTACTAAAAGCGTAAAAGCTTTATTTTTACATTTATTAAAATGGAGACGTCGTGGTGGTGTGTGGTCATTTGTCCACTCACTTTGACGACTAACTCCAACAAAAAAATTAGTATAGTTTGTTCTGGGGTCTTACACATTTGTTGAAATTTGGTAGATTATGGTATTTTGATAATTTCAACGGATTTTGGTGAAATTAATTCTTTGTAGATGATAGCAAAATCTGCAATAGAGTAGATATCCAGGAAGGAGTAGATAACACGAATGGCCAAGAATTTGGCAGTTGAGATTTAATGCTAAAAATGCAGGGTCATGTATTTGAGCTGCAAAAATCCAAGGGAGTGGTTCAGTGTAGGGGGGTGGAGTACTTGGGTCCACAACAGAAGATTGGGACCTGAGTATGATTGTTTCTGATGAACTTAAAGTGGCTAAACGGGTAGAAAATGTGACAGTGAAAGCCAGAAGGATGCTTGGGTGTTTAGGGAGAGGAATGGCCGGCAGAAAAAAAGAACTGATAGTGTCTCTATATGTCTCTGGTACAACCTCATTTGGAGTATTATGTGCAATTCTGGAGACCGCACCTTCAAAAAGATATAAACAGGATGGAGTCTGGTGTAGAGGGTGGCTACTAAAATGGTTAGTGGTCTTCATTATAAAGCATATGGGGACAGACATAAAAATCTTAATACCGATATGTATACTTTAGATGAAAGGTGGGATAAAGGAGATATGATAGACGTTTAAATTCCTCCATGGCATAAATGCAGAAGAGGAGAGCCTCTTTCAATTGAAAGTGAGCTTGGCAACGAGGGAACATAGGATGAGAGTGAAAAGTGATTAGATTCGGAGTAATATGCGGAAATATTTCTTTACGGAAAGATTGGTAAATGTGTGGAATCATCTCCCAGTGAAGGTAGTAGAGATAAGATGAGGATAGTATCTGAATTCAACAAAGCATGGGACAAACACACAAGATCCCTAAATAATCCCTAAATGAAACAAGGGGACTATTGTAGTTGATATGGAAGGGCAAATTAGATAGGCCATATGGTCTCTTTCTGCCGTCATGTTTCTATGATTCATGCTGGGCGTCAGAGAGTGGGGATTAATGTTGGGGGGAAGAGGGGGGTTGTTGGGGGATGTTAGATCAGTGATGATGGGGGAATCAGGGGGGTTGCCAGCCTTGGCCTTTACATCTGTCCCTTGGATTGTGTGTGAGGGGTGTGCCTTTCTTCTGCCAGCATATTTTCAGGACATAGGAGGGAAAGATTCTGACAAGGAAAACATTTTGAGGATTCACATATCCTACAAATACATGCATGCAATTGTCACTCTACAATATTTTTGGGATTTTCACCTGATCCATATCAAATATTCTGTACATATCAGAGGGTCATAAGTATCATGACAAGGATATATTTAATAGAATCAAACATTCCAAGGATATGCACGTATATAGGCAGTTACTTGGGGTTTATATCCATTAGTGCATGTTTGATTTGTTACTACACCTTAAAACATTTGGTGTGCTTTAAAGTGATTTAATGTGTACTAATGTATGAATGAATGCGTAGTATGTCAATTACAGTATATTAAAATGCTGTAATACACATTAACAAAATCATTATTAAGGGCAAATATATGAAGCTAACACAAAGTATGGTATTTCTAAGAATGCCTTACATCCATTACTAATGGCCCAGCATACTGCAGCTAGAGTCCTAGAGGGTGCTTCCAGAACAGATTACATCACCCCTATCTTAAAAAGGCTATATTGGCTCCCCCTCCTATGTCACATCAAATAAAATGTACTTATAACCACTTTTAAAATCTTGCACAACATGTCTGTGGATTATTTACAGACCATCCAGACAAAGCCACCAGAAAATAGACTCAGGAGAACATGTGCTTAGAACACCTTAAACAGGCCTGTTGAAAAGTTAAGAATTAACCAAACAACCTGCTCATACACTTTCTCGCTGTTTGCTGTTTGCATCTGGAATAGCCTTCCCAACAAAACTTGGAAGCATAGATGATATCGCTCATTTCCAAACGGAAGTTAAAACTCTGCTCTTCAAAATATAATGCGATTAGAGGCGCAATATTTCAGCATATTATGACCCATAAACACATCTCTGTACATACAACAATGTTGGACAAACTCCTTTTAGCTTTGCAGGACTTCTGGCCCACTTTAAACATACTTGATGTGAAATTGAACATTTTATACTGTCATGCCCTAGCCCTCCACCTCAGGCTAAGAGGGTTAGGGTTGCCATTATGTTCTCCTTATAGGAGGTGGGATAAACTATTTTTGCTCCAGCTAAGCCTGCTGGGAGTGGTAGGTCTTTTGCCTTCTAAGAAGAAATAGTCGTGAAACCAGTGGTAAAGGCAAAGATGACAAAATTTATTCCTCAAACAAAAGGTTCTATGCAGATGGCATCAGGATAATTCAGTTGTTCGCTCAAGGTTATTTGCACAAGTATGCTGACTGAGCTTCACATTCTTTACTCAAAAGGGTAATTGCTTAACAGATAAAGAAAAACATAGCAGCTTCCTTCAACAAAGAAAAATATTCTCTTTTCCTTTGTCTTCCCTCAGCTCTCCAATATACACTAGCAAAGGGATTCAATGTCATCAGCTAAACACAGCGTACAGTCCATAGGTACTTCAGATGATGATGAATCATTCTCATTACAGTCCACTTGCATTTCCTCCAACTCTTGAACTGCAGTGTTTTGCTTCAAGCTACTATCATACGTCTTAGGGTAACTCCTCCCTAAGGGGTCTGTGTCTCCTTTGAGCACAGCTCTATGTGATAGGGATCATAGGTACCTGAGGTTGTGGAGACTCCTCTCTGGCTCTGTTCAGCAATCTTTCTCCAGCTATGGGGAAGCAGTCTCTGGTTCCCTTGTTGGAATTCCTCCCTGGAGCTCTGCCCCGGTTCCCTGTTCCAGGCTAGGCTTTGTAGACTCTTGGATTGAGTCCTGGGCTCTCTGAACCTTTCTATCCAGCACTGGGGTTTGAAGGTTTCTCTTCTCCCCTTCTGCCCTGATTGCTTCACCTCCACTTCTCTAGCTGTGTCTCTTCCTGTGTTCCCTCGTGTGCTGTTGTCGTCGTTCTCCTGTCTCCTCGTCTCCCTCCTTGTTCCTCTGACTCTCTCTCTACCCAGGGTTTATATTCCTGCTCTCTGAGCCGTGTCTCTGCCTCTCTGGACAGGTGTCTGTAATTAGGTTTCAAGCTTGCTACTACGTCAGCAGAGCTTGGGTGTGTGGCAGCCTAGCTTCAGTTTCTCTGTGCTTGTTTTCTTTTGGCAAACGCTGAAACGTGTGTACTGCAAGGATGTCACTTTCCTTAAAGGTAAAATCATTCTTTTCTTCTACTTCCATATGCTCACTAGAGGCTTCCTCATCACAATACCTCCACTCACTACTGTATTTAAGCACCGCTATGTAATTATACATAACCATATAATATAGGTTAAATACTGAACGTTACCAGCCAATATTTTACCCTTTATGTTAACTATTTTGTTCCATGTTACCATTCCTTGTTCTTTGTAAACTTTAAACCTCAGAATTGTTTCATGTAAACCACATTGACCACAGGAAACGAGGTATATAAAAAATGATAAGTTGATTTAAAAAAAAGCACATCTGAAGATTAGGAAAAATTCAGGGAAAATTGAAAACTATCCTTTTTTGTCTATGCATATTCCTAGCAATTATGTCTACTGAGGACTTTGGGCTTTACATCTGATTCACACTCTATTGTCAGGAGATGTGAAGGGTCTACAAGGATCATAGCAAGGAATGTTTTTGAAGGGAATTGGATACAGAGAGTGACTACTAAATGGCTAGTGGTCTTCATTATAAAGCATATGAGGACAGACTTAAGAAACTTAATATGTATACTTTAGAGGAAAGGCGGGATAGAGGCAACATGATTGAGACTTTTAAATACCTCCGTGGCATAAATGCATAGGAGGAGAGTCTCTTTCGATTGAAAGCAAGCTCTGCTATGAGGGTGAAAGGGGATAGACTCAGGAGTAATATGCAGAAATATTTTTTTATGGAAAGAGTGGTAGATGCATGGAATAGTCTCCCAGTGGAGGTGGTAGAGATGAGGACAGTGTCTGAATTCAAAAAAGCATGGGACAAACCCAGAAGATCTCTAACGGAAAAAAGGGGACTGTTGTAGTGGTTGATATGGAAAGGCAGACTCAGGGCCGGATTTACCTTGAGTGAGGCCCTATGCCAACAAAAATTGTGGGCCCCCAGCAGGGGCGGCCCAAGGGGGGTGTGGGCCTCATTTGCATAAGGGGCCTCATTTGCATAAATATTTGCATAATGTTACCATATACTAACTTTTAGTAAACGTGCCTCTTAATGAGTGTATGGATAAAGAAAGACTAAAAGATTTCTACATTACTATAATCCAGTGCCAACTGCCAGACACATTAGGAACTACTACAAACACTGCCCATTTAGAACCCATAGCAAACCCGCCGTATCCTAACAGCACTACCAGGACTCACAAAGCACCATACTCTACCAATCAAAAGGCAACACTGCAAATATTAAACCAATACATTTCAGAGAACAACAATACATGACCTACTGGGGGAAAGAGAACAAGTGGCAATGTCAAATAGGAATTATATAAACAGAAACACCTCAGCTCAGTTACACATGCAGAACATAGACCATCACCAAACAAGTAATCACATTTTAGAAACAGGAAGACAATAATTAAACTGGGAATCCCAAAAGCCAAACTTGGAATGTACAACAACACTGTAGAAATAAAACTATACATTAATTTGCTCTTGTACTAAACAAAGCGCAGACGTTAATGATGCACATTTACCAGAGCTGACATATTCCAATTAATAAATTCAAAATAAAGTGATTTTTTTCTACCTTTTGTGCATTTTTTTCAGCTGCAATTGCTCCAGCCACTTTCTTCTGGTTTCTTCATGTCTTCTGCTAACTCTCCATCGTCTGCTGTCCATTTGTCCTTTCTTCTCTCTTCTAGTTTTTTTCCATTCTCTCTCTACATCTGCTTTAACATACTAATCTTTCTCCTTTTGCTCTTTCCTCATTCCTATTTCATCCAGTCAAATTTTACCCTCCATCCTCAATCCCCACTTACTCTCCCAATACCCGGCCAATTGTAAATTTTTTTATCCCTCCCACACAAAATATTTTTCCCTTCTCCATTTTACTCTTCCAGCCCCATCCCATTCTAATCCTCCCCCAACATCAGCTCCCTTCTAGTTCCAGCCTCACCCAGCATCCATTCCCTTCTAGTCCCTGCATCAGCCCATTTCCAGTCCTAGCCACCCATCAGCCCATTTCCAGTCCTAGCAACCCCCCAACCCAATACAAGTCCTAACCCCATCACCCCATTTCAGTTTAAGCCCCCCCTATAACCCAATTACCAGTCCTAACCCCCCATCAGCCCACTTCCAGTCCTAACCCCATCAACCATTTCCAGTCAGCCCCAATAGCCCATTGCCAGTCCTAACCCCCCCCATCAGCCATCAGCCCACAGCCCATTACCAGTCCTAACCCCATCAGCCCACCTCCAGTCTTAACCCCCCCCAGCCCATTTCCAGTCCTAACCCCCCCCATAGCCCATTACCAGACAGCCCCCATCAGCCCACAGCCCATTACCAGTCTTAACCCCCCCCAAAGCCCATTAACCAGTTCTAAACCCCCCAACAGCCCATTATCAGTCCTAACCCCATCAGCCACCTCCAGTCTTAAACCCCCCAGCCCATTTCCAGTCCTAGCCCCCCATAGCCCATTACCAGACAGCCCCCATCAGCCCACAGCCCCATTACCAGTCTAAACCCCCCAAAACCCATTACCAGTTCTAAACCCCCCCCAACAGCCCATACCAGTCCTAAACCCCATCAGCCCACCTCCAGTCTTAACCCCCCCCCCAGCCCATTTCCAGTCCTAGCCCCCCCATCGCCCAGTACCAGACAGCGCCCCTCCGCCCACAGCCCATTACCAGTCTTAACCCCCCAAAGCCCATTACCAGTTCTAACCCCCCCCCAACAGCCCACAGCCCATTACCAGTCCTCCTCATCAGACCACCTCCAGCCTTAATCCCCCCAACCCATTTCCAGTCCCAGTCCCAGCCCATTTCCAGTCCCAGTCCCAACCCATTTCCAGCCCCAGTCCCAGCCCCCCAATTACCAGTCCTACCCCCTCCCCTCCCCCTCCCTCCCCCGGCCTAAAGTAAAATTTATTTTTAAAAAAAAAACCTGCTGGCTGCCGCCGCGGGGCCCCCTCTGCTGCCGCGGCAGCATGGACTGACCCGCGGGGGCCCCTCTGTAAGCTCGGTCCCTCCCTCCGTGCCTCCGTGTCTCCCTCCGTGCAGGCTGTGAGAGACGCGAAGGCAGACTGTCTCCTTCGCGTCTCTGTTAAGCCCGCAGGGGCTGATGGGAAATTTCCCATCAGCCCTGCGGGCTTAACAGAGACGGGAAGGCAGAAGGAGACAGTCTGCCTTCGCGTCTCTAACAGCCTGCACGGAGGGAGACACGGAGGCACGGAGGGAGGGACCGAGCTTACAGAGGGGGCCCCCGCGGGTCAGTCCATGCTGCCGCGGCAGCAGAGGGGGCCCCGCGGCGGCAGCCAGCAGGTTTTTTTTTATTTTATTAAAAAAAAAAGCCTAACTACTTCAATTTTTGTGGGCCCTTTGCAGCTGTGGGCCCTACGCCATGGCGTACATGGCGTATAGCTAAATCCGGCCCTGGGCAGACTAGATAAGCTATGCGGTCTATTTCTGCTGTCATGTTTCTATGGATATGCCTTGAATACATGCCCATAATTTTGCAATCTAATAATTTTTGGGTTTAGTACAGAGTGGGCGAATCTGCATATTCCATTATATCAAACATGCAATTTTGTCACTTAAGGGTCCTTTTACTAAATCCTATTAAAGTTGTGCTCTTACTGTGTGTGTTTAATGTACAGTAAGCGCATTAACTGTCAGGGGCATGACCAGCATGTTCCCAGCAGTTAACTCATGGATGTATACATTAAAGTACGGCACAATTAAAGCGGGTTCACCTAACGATATCTGATATCTGTGCTAACTGCCACATTGAGCTCATGCTAATGCTGCTGCTTCTGCTGTTACTGCTACTACTGATTATTTGCATAGCATTGCAAGGCGTAAGCAGCGCTATACAGACACATGTAAGAGATGGTCCCTGCTCATCAGAGCTCACAGTCTAGTCAACACAGACAACACAGCAGCTGTGAATAACGATACATCTAGGGGGAGATTAGGCAGTTCAGGATCCAAAAGCGGCAGCAAAGAGGTGAGTTGTTTCAGCCTGAATGTGAAAAGGGCCAGAGAAGAAGCCAGATGTACAGATTCAGGTAGTTCCAGGCATAAGGAACGGCAAGGAGTGAAATCTGGAGTTGGCAGTAGAAGAGAAGGGCACAGGTAGAAGTGATCTTCTAGAAGAGTGGCGTTCCCGAGGAAGGATGTAGGGAGAGATCAGAGAGGAAAAGTAGTGAGGAGCAGCAGAATGAGTGTACATATAGGTCAGCAGAAGTTTGAACTGGATGCAGAAACGGATAGGGAGCCAATGAAATGACTTGATAACTGTGCTAACTGCAATACGCAGTAAATGCTCACATTTAGCCCCTAACCCACCTAGTCCCCACCCTATCAAGTGATGGTCAGTTAACACATTTCATGATCACATAGTAGCTGTCACTGCGGAGAATGAGCATACACTAAAACAGGCATTAACCACCTACTGGGCTTTAGTAAGGGCTCCTTAGTAACTTTGGGGCTTTGCATTCAGTCCATACCAAATTTCAGTAGAGATCAATAGGAACAAGAGAAGTTAGACATGGAGATTTTCTTCTGTATGAATGTGCATTTTGGAAAGTTAACTCCATTCATTTTAAATGGAACTACTAGTCAATTAAGTTTCTAAATATATTGGGGGTATTTTAGAAGTTGTATTTATGATTTGTATGTCTGAAAATGGAATTTAGACCTGCAAATCACAGATGGGTCCCTGGACGAATTTTAGAAATTAGGTACATAGACATGGATGTCTATAGGTGTGAGGACATCCATGAAGCCCGGAGGTGGAAAGGAGCCATGGCCTGGGTGGAGCACATTGTGATCCAATTTCAAAATGGCACAAGCACATCTGGCCCTGGTTGGTGAGATGTCCATGTCTATACCTCTTCTTACCATGAATAATGTGCAAAAAAGTGCTTGTTTCAAGTCTGCAAATATTCCAGGGGAAAGAACATAATGCAGTTTCATCACCCTAGCTAATAATAACATAAGTACATCAATGCCATACTGGATCAGACCAAGGTCCTCCAAGCAAGTATCCTGTTCCCAACAGTGGCCAATCCAGATCTCAAGTACCTAGTGGTTTCCCAAAAAGACACACTGGTTCCATAATGCTTGTATTGTGGCAAGCAGTGAATTACCTGGGCCCCCTTTTAATAATGGTTTATGGACCTTTTCTCCAGGAACTTGTCCAAAACTTTTTTAAACCCAGCTACATTAACATCCTCCAGTAACAAATTCCAGAATTTGATTGTGTTGAGTGAAAAATTATTTTCTCTTATTAGCCTTAAACAGGTTACACTGTAGCTTTGTTGCATGTCCCCTAGTCCTTCTACTTTTTGATGACATAAACAATCAATCTACGTTTACCCGTTCCACTCTATTCATTAATTTATAGACCTGTATCATATCTCCCCTCAGCCTTCTCTTGAAGTCCTAATCTTTTAAGCCTCTCCTCGTAGGGATATCCTTCCATCCCTTTTATCAGTTTGGTGGCTCTTCTCGGTACCTTTTTCTAATTCCACTATATCCACATGTGTCTGCTCCCTTTCAGCTCCCGCCGCCTGAGTCTGCTCCCTTTCAGCTCCCGCTGCCTGAGTCTGCTCCCTTTCAGCTCCCGCCGCCTGAGTCTGCTCCCTTTCAGCTCCCGCCGCCTGAGTCTGCTCCCTTTCAGCTCCCGCCGCCTGCTCCCTTTCAGCTCCCGCCGCCTGAGTCTGCTCCGATTCATCCTTTGAAAAAGAAAGCAGCTGCGGGAACATTTCTCTGTTCCCGCGACTCTGCTCTCTTTTAAACTGCTGGGTCGCAGAGTTTCTAAAGGCAAGAATAAGCATTTCCTGTTTCAATGTTCCTCCAGGTGATTGACGCAGCACCGCATTTCGAACCAATCCACTCTGATGGTTTTGCATCAGGATCCAACTGATGCAAAACTGGTTCAAGTCCCACCTGGGGACAGCAATCTCAGGCCGGAGGGACTGGCATTTCTAGTCCTATAGGCACTCCTTGTGGTCTTGGGCAAGCCACTTAACCCTCCATTGCCCATGTTCCCTGTAAGTATTAGCGTATGTGTGTCATATCCCCTCGTGTTAAATGTATCTCCCAATTGACCGCTTTGACCCGGTGAAAAAGCGGGATATAAATACAGCTAAATAAATAAATAAATAAACCATAAGGACCTCTCCCAATCACAACTTAGAAGATACTGCCTTCAAACTACTGTACACATCAATTTGACTATGGCATTCTTGGAAGAACCTATTGAGGTACCATTAGATGAACCCATGCTACTGCAGTTAGTGCATGGAATGAACACAGTGCTAAATCCGCCAAGCTCACCACACTAACTTTCTGCCCCTACCTCGTCCACTCCAACCTTAATTCATGCTCTAACTGCTCAAATTGCATTATCCTGAGTTATCATGGCCCTGTGCTACTCAGCAATGTGTATCCCATCGTGATTTCAGCATGCACCAAAACACATGCTGCCATTTACAGCATGTTAGTAAAAGACCCTCCTTTGTATTATACCTTACCTCTTTTATTTAAAAAATGTATCGCACGCCTATCCCAAATTCTAGGCATGTTTAAAAAAAATACATTCATAATATATACAACATGGCATACAAATGTGCATACCAATAAATTAAAAAAAAAAAAAACAATAAAATGCCTGCTGGAAGTAAAAAGCTTTTAGCTGCTTTTGGAACGCTATAGTTTTAGTTATTATTCTGAGTGGCACTGATAGCTTGTTCCATTCAATTGGCCCTGCAATGGAAAATACAGTAGTTGATTTCTCTATTCACTCAGCTATACATTTTATCTCCAGGAACAAAGAGGAATGACGTCGGCACCGATGGAGCCCGCATGGGAATGCTCCCCAGCATCCTATAGGAAAACCTTTGGGAGCATCCCACTGCACCTGCGCTGCTGCCTTCCCGCCTTTCCAACTCTCCCTCAGTTTTTTGTTTTCTGCAGAGCAGACAGGGAGCAATTCCTGTCACTGCAGAAAATCTTCTTTTGTGGTTGTGTCTGCCTTCCCGTCGATGCTAGCACCGGTATCGTCGGTGTCTCTTTTCTTCCTTCTATTTTCTTTTTCAAAAAAAAAAAAAGTTTTCTTTGAGGGTCTTAGCCCTCTATGTGCTTAGGCGCCATTTTGGGCCTTAGGCCCCTTTGCTCCTCAAAATGGAGAAACCAACTAGTGGTTTCAAAAAGTGTTCCAAATATAGCAGTACCATTTCTACTACTGACACCCATGATTGGTGTCTTAAATGTTTGGGACCAGATCATTCACCATCGGAATGTCTCCTCTCCAGAAAGATGACAGAGAGGCCTGCAGAATAGAGCTGTGAAACACCTTCTTCACCTCGGATGCAATGTCCGTTGCATCGATGTCGTCCAGGGCTTCATCTTCCTCCCATGGATCTCAGGTAATGAAACCCAAGTCGTCTTCGAAGATTGGTCCGTCCTCAAAGGGTAGATCTCCTTCTAAGCATCGAGATGATTTATGCATTGCCCTAGAGAAGAATACACAGGCCAGACAGCCCTGGCGGGAGGTCCTTGCCTCCAAAGCATTATTGGGGTCCCAAGATGTTCCCGAGGTGTCCACCTCTGGAGAGCTCTTGGTGCCATGTTCTGGGGTTGTGGCCCACTGTTCAGGTACCGATACCCAGGCATTGGCTGGCTCCATGGATCAACGTATCCTAGCCATTGAGCGGAGTCTTGCGGCATTGCTGGTGGCTTCAGTACCACTAAAGCCTCTGCAATCGGTTCCGCAGCCATCGGTACCAGCACCGGTACCAGAGGTATCGGCATCGACCATTGCGCCGCTCTCCACGCTACTACCTATGCCAGCCCTGGAGTCAGTGTCTGGCATCCAGGGTCTGGTACCAAGGCATTCCGATGCTGATTTTGATCAGTACCGTTGACGGGCCGGGCAGGAGCACCCGGCCCGTTGGTACTTTGAGTCTTCCGATTTTGATTCTTACGATGAATCAATCAGTACTGGAGAGGTTCTTCTGGAAGATCCTTCTCCTTCCTCTCAACGCCGGATGTCGCCTCCGGAGTACATATCCTTTCAAGACTTTATACGGGATGTGGCCCAGGGCCTCTTTATTACGGTGACCTCCAAGAAGGAGCCAAGAGCTGAAAAACTTGAAATTCTTCAGTATCCGGCAGCCACTAAGGAGGCCGCTACCTTACCCATTCATCGGATATTGCATGACCTCATGCTTAGAATGCGAGAAACACCTTTAATGGTGTCTCCACATTCTCGAAGACTCTATACCATGTAACGGGTACTGCAGTGTCCCGATTTTCCAGAAGATGCAGTTACTGCACCATTCCATGGTCATGGAATCAGCAATGTGTCTAATTAAAAGTGCTAAGACACATTCATCTAACCTTCCCGGTTGCGAGGCGAGAACTCTTGATGCCTTTGGCCATCGATGTTTGTTTTCAAGCCTCCATGTTGTTGGCCAGAATAAGTTCATACACTCTATACATGGGTATGTTTCTTCAGGAGGTGACTAAAGATTTGGAACTAATGGCTCCTCTTCTCCCAGACAACAAGAGGGCTGTTTTCCTGACACTTGTTAAACATGTCCAGAATGTTTCCAAGTTCATGAACAGAGCAACCTTTGATTGTTTAAGTGTATTAGCAGAACATCTGCTATTTCCATTAGTGCACGTCGGATTGCTTGGTTACAAGCATCTGATTTAGAGCAGTGGGTGCAAGATAAGCTGGGGAATATTCCTTGCATGGGAGAAAACCTCTTTGGCAAGGACTGGCAAGACAAAGCTTTGCTCAGTTTGAGTCCGAGAACACCACCCTAAACAGGCTCTCTAGGACCACTACCAACCCAGTTAAGAAAAAGACGGTTTGAGAAGCCCTTTTTCAATAAGAAAAAAGTTTTATCCTTCTTACACTCATGCTGTCCACTGTCCGGTCCATGCTTCCCAGAAGGGACAGCAACAACCAAAGCAACAAAGAAAGGCTCAGGCCCCGAGAGCTCAAACAGCTCAGCAGACCCAGCCTCCACAAGGTCTTTGACTTCCTGCTAGGGAACTTTGCTATCCTACCCCTGGAAATTCCGGTCAACATTCCAGGCAGACTGTGTTACTTTGCCAAAAGATGGCACCAGATAACATCCGAACATTGGACTCTCTCCATACTGACAGAGGGGTACAAACTTCAAATCCAAATATGCCCCCTCCCTCCACTCCAAGAGAGTTCAGCTCTCAGCCCCCTCTCACCACTCTCTTGTGCCAGGAGATTACCACCCTTCTCGCTCAGGGTGCGATAGAGGAGGTGCCACTTTCCCAACAAGGCCTGGGCTTCTACTCTCCCTACTTCTTATACCAAAGAAAACAGGAGGATACAGGCCCTTTCTGGACCTCCAAGAATTAAACAAATATCTGCTCTGAGAGAAATTCAAAATGATCTCTCTCATAACACTTCTCCCTTACATCCAGAGTCAGGATTGGCTATGTTCTCTAGACCTAAAGGATGCATATAAACATCCTTATCCACAAAGAACACAGGAAGTTTCTTCAATTTCTCTTTCAGGGAAGAGATTACCAGTACAGGGTTCTACCCTTCGGCCTGGCTTCTGCCCCAATAGTCTTCACAAAATGCATGGCAGTAGTAGTAGCAGCATGTCTAAGAACTCTAGGGATATTTGTCTTCCCCTACTTAGATAACTGGCTCATCCAAGCATCATCAGCTCCAGAGGTCAGCTCTCCTCTTTCCTGCACAATGCAGGTTCTTCAACATTTGGGGTTTGTAATAAATCTTCCAAAATCCCAACTCACCCCTTCTCAAACCTTAGAATTCATAGGGGCTCTTCTAACATGCAGCAGTCAAGGGCTTTTCTGCCACAGGTACGCTGTGCTCAAATAGTTCAACTAGCTTCTCAAACAGCTATGAAGATTTCCCTAACTACTCGAGATATGCTTCAGTTGCTTGGTCATATGGCTTCCACGGTACATGTGGTTCCCTATGCTCATGTACACTTGCGTGCAGCTCAGTGGACCCTAGCTTCGCCGTGGACTCAGGCATCAGGTCATCTGGGGGACAAAATCAGAAGCTCTGCATGCCTCATTTCATTCCTTCAATGGTGGCAATCGCCAGAAAACCCACTCGTAGGGTCACCTTTTCAGAAGCCACCACACCAGTCCACTCTGACGAATGCATCCAAATTGGGTTGGGGAGCTCATCTGGACAATCTCTCCACTCAGGGTCTTTGGACTCAGCAGGAGGCTCGGCTTCACATAAACCTGGTAGAACTCAGAGCCATCTTCAATGCTTTGAGTGTTCCAGGACTACCTGCGCTCCAAAACGGTTCTAGTCCAGATGGACAGTCAGGTAGTCATGTTCTATGTGAACAAGTAGGGTAGAACAGGTTCTCGGGCATTGTGTAATGAAGCCCTACACCTATGGTCCTTTCCATATGCCTTCAGATCCACTTACTAGCGGTATAGCTCCCTGGCAAGCAGAATCTCCTAGCAGACAAACTCAGTCGAGTACTACTGCCACACGAATGGTCTCTCCATTCAGAGCAAATTGCCTGAATTTTTCAAATCTGGGGAACCCCAGATATAGATCTGTTTGCAATTCCTCAGAATGCCAAACTTCCTCACTTCTGTTCCAGAATTCCTGCTCAGAACAGTCAGGCGATGGATGCTTTCCACCTCCACTGGGGTCAGGACTTCCTATATGCCTACCCACCCATTCCCCTCATTCCCAAGACTCTGTTCAAGCTTCAGAGAGACAGGGGCTATATGATCCTCATAGTCCCACGCTGGCCACGACAGACATGGTATCCACTGCTTCTACGTCTCTCTCAAGCCAAACCTCTGGGATTGGGATGTGCTCCAGATCTCCTATTCCAGGAGAACGGGATGCTTCTGCACCTGAACCCTCAGTCTTTGCACCTGATGGCATGGCTGTTGAGAGCTTAGAACTCCAGGATATCAACCTCTCTCAACAGGTCAAAGATATCCTTTTGGCCTCCAGGAAACCTTTCACAAGGCATGCTTACACTTTTAAATGGAGAAAGTTCTCAATCTGGTGTTCAAAGAAGGAACTTAATCCTTTTTCCATTCCAGTAGAGGCATTACTTGAGTATCTCCTCCACCTTTCATCCTCTGGACTTAAAACTAATTCAGTGAGAGTCCACCTCAGTGCCATTGCGGCTTTTCACCTGCCCTTTGATGGACAACCTATTTCCTCTCAGCCACTTGTAGCGTGCTTTATGAGAGGTCTACTCTTAACTAAGCCTCCCATCAAGCCACCACCTGTGGCATGGAATCTCAATCTTGTCCTTGGACAGCTGATGAAGCCGCCTTTCGAACCCCTAGCCACTACTTCCCTGAAGTTTCTTTCTTGGAAAGTCATCTTCCTAATTGCCCTCACTTCTGCAAGACTTATCAGTGAGCTTCAAGCTTTAGTGGCTGAACCTCCTTATACACAGTTCCACCATGATAAGGTAGTCCTTAGGACTCATCCTCACTTTATGCCAAAGGTGTTTTTGCCTTTTCATTTGAACCATTTGGTTTACTTTCCTGTTTTCTTCCCTAGGCCTCATGCCTCTAGTGCAGAAAGGAATCTACATACTCTGGATTGCAAGCATGCTTTGGCCTTTTATCTTCAGAGAACTAGACAGCACAGAAAGGCTTCACAGCTTTTTGTTGCGTTTGATTCCAGTCACCTGGGTCTGTCAGTTTCCAAGAGAACACTCTCCAATTGGATTGCAGACTGTCTATCTTTTACCTATGAGAGTAAAGGACTTTCTCTTGAAGGTCATGTCACATCACACAATGTGCGAGCAATGGCTGCCTCTATAGCAAACCTACGCTCGGTGGCGATTGATGAAATCTGCAAAGCAGCAACATGGTCCTCTATCCACACCTTTGTGGCCCACTATTGCTTGGACAAGGATGCCCATCTGGATGCCTCATTTGGCCAGGCTGTTCTTCAGCATCACTTTCAGACTTAGAACAACTCCTACCCCCCGTCCCGGGTTTCGATACCAGAGATCCTTGGGAGGAAACATGACCTACTTCAGCCTGTGTTTCACTGCTTTCTTGGAGTCATCTCCCTGGCATCTCCAAGCTAGGGAGTCCCATATGTCCTCCAAGCTAGGGATTCCCACATTCCTGCTTGTTCCTGGAGATAGCTTAGTTACTCACCTGTAACAGGTGATCTCCAGGAACAGCAGGAATTGAGTCTTCACAACCCATCCTCCTCCCTTAGAAGTTGTGTCTTTCTCTCTCCCTCTCTCCTTTTCTCCTTTTATCTTAGCTACAAACCCAAATGAGGAGGGAGAGTTGGAAAAGAAGGAAGGCAGTAGGGCAGGCACAGTGGGATGCTCCCAAAGACTTTCCTATAGGATGCTGGGGAGCGTTCCCGCGTAGGCTCCGTCAGTGCTAGGGTTACCAACTTTTTCACCGAGAAAAACCCGACACCTGTGGCTCGCCATGCTCCACCCATTCTCCGCCCCCAGTCCCACCCCTGCCACGCCCCCAGCCCCACCCACAAAAATTCTCATAGCTCCACATTGGCCACGGCAAGTGTGGTACCCTCTGCTTCTACATCTCTCTCAAGCTCCCTCCCTAGAGTTAGGGTCTGCTCCAGACCTCCTCTCTCAGGAGGACGGAAAGTTGTGGCATCCCAATCCCCAGTCTCTGCATCTCAGGGCTTGGTTGCTGAAGGCCTAGATCTCCAGGATCTTCCTCTTTCTCAACAAGTGAAAGATGTTCTTTATGCTTCCAGAAAACCTTCCACTAGACGCTCTTACGCCTTCAAGTGGAAAAGGTTTACCATCTGGTGTTCTGGAAAGGGTCTTAACCCCCGTTCCATACCTCTGGAATCGTTACTGGAGTATCTCCTGCATCTGTCTAATGCAGGCCTTAAGACAAATTCAGTAAGAGTCCATCTGAGTGCTATTGCAGCTTCCCTCAAGCCTCTAAATGGACAACCTGTTTCCTCTCATCCCCTTGTAGCAAGGTTCATGAGAGGCCTCCTTTTAACAAAGCCTCCCATTAGGCCACCTCTGGTGGCATGGGACTTAAATTTGGTTCTTGGTCAGCTTATGCAGCCGCCTTTTGAACCTTTAGCTACAACCTTCCAAAAAAGGTATTTCAAGGAGGTAATCTTTCTCATTGCAATCACATCCACACGCCGCATCAGAGAATTGCAAGATCTAGTAGCTAATCCACCTTATACAAGGTTCCATCATGACAAGGTGGTCCTTAGGACTAATCCACACTTTATGCCTAAGGTGGTCTCGCCTTTTCACCTCAACCAAGAGGTCTACCTACCAGGGACTCATGCATCAAGTGCAGAGAGGAACCTTCATACCCTGGACTGTAAAAGAGCTCTAGCTTTCTATTTACAGAGGACACAACAACATAGAAAGTCTTCTCAACTCTTTGTTGCTTTTGATCCTTCTCATTTGGGACAACCAGTCTCCAAGAGAATACTTTCCAACTGGATTGCCCAATGTATTTCTTTCACCTATCAGAGCAAGAACATTTCTCTGGAGGGCCATGTCACAGCTCACAATGTGAGAGCCATGGCAGCCTCAATGGCTCACCTGAACTCTGTGTCTATCGACGACATCTGTCGAGCAGCCACTTGGGCCTCGGTTCATACCTTCACAGCCCATTACTGTTTGGACAAGGACTCCCGCAGGGATGCCTTGTTTGGTCAGGCTGTTCTCAAACACCTGTTTCATACTTAATCAACTCCTACCCACCATCCCTCAGGGGATGCCAGAGATCCAGGTGGGGAAGTGCAGCCCTGTTCCAGGGACACACAACTTATGGGCTCTCTCCCTGGCATCTGCAGCTAGGGAGTCCCCATATGTGAAGACTCATTCCTGCTTGTTCTTGGAGATAGCACAGTTACTTACCTGTAACAGATGATCTATGGGAACAGCAGGAATAAGTCTTCACAACCCATCCACCTCCCCTAGGAGTTGTCTCTCTCTCTCTATCTCTCTTCCTTTCCCTCTCTCTCCCTCTTTGTCTCAGCTATAAAACTCAACTGAGGAGAGACAGTTGGAAAGGCCGGAAGGCAGCATGCAGGTGCTGTGGGATGCTCCCAAAAGCTTTCTGATTGGACGCTGGGGAGCATTCCCATGCAGGCTCCGTCGGTACCGACGTACCCATATGTGAAGACTTATTCCTGCTGTTCCCATAGATCACCTGTTACAGGTGAGTAACTACGCTATTTGTTTGTTTGGTATTTTTATACCGTTGTTCCAAAGGTCAGAGCCGTTTACAATTAACTGGGTTTTTACATTGAACAGGGTGCTGTACAACTTGGACTGCTATTGTGTTTGCTATGCTTAATTTGGATAGCAAAGCAGCTTAACTACGAGGGCCGTTTTTTTTTCAACCTCCGATAGGCTATAAATAAAAGACAAGTTCATATAAAACAATAATTTTATTACCAAAAGATTGGTACACTTACGGTTACTTTTCGACATAATCACCGAAGAGATTGAGACATTTGTCATATCTGTGGACAAGCTTTTCAATACCCTCTGCAAAGAAAGTTGCCGCCAATGAATTCAAGTAGTCCTTGACGTTGGTTTGAAGGTCCTCATTGGTTTGAAAGCGCTTTTGTGGCCGTCCGTCAACATTTTTTGGACCCAACGTGCACAAAGTTTTTTGTAGCCTAACCGTTCAGTAACAATAGAGTACAAAACAGACCTTGAAACCTCTGGAAATTCCGTAGACAAAGCAGTAATGGTGAATCTGCGGTTTTCTTTAACCATTCTGTCAACTCGTTGCACCAGGTCATCTGAAATGACAGATTTGCGTCCTTGGCCCAACACCATCACTCATGAAGTTTTCTCCATACACACGACTCATTCTCCGATGGATTTCTGCAGCACTATGGCCTTCAGCCTGTAGAAAACGAATCACACTTCGCAATTCACACTTGGAGGGAGCATCAATCATGGTGGACATGTTTACGTGGCTGTAGCACAACGCCGACTGACGCCTGAATGTCAACAATGGCGGAGTGTGTAGTGCAAGAGCTGCGCAGTCGCCTACAGCGCATGCCTGCTTTCTGCTTCCCGCGTAGCGTCTGCACGGAGCGATCGGAGGTTGAAAAAAAAACGGCCCTCGTATATACATTTTAAGGGCGTGTATATAATAGTTTTACTGCGGTAAAGTATGGGATGAAGGGTGAGTTCAGCTGTAATCATTCATAGGTAGGTAGTTTGAGTCTTGTGTCCATGGTTCTTGTATCTAAGTATTGTCTCCATAAAATTCTATGAATGGGTATGTTTTTAGTTCCTTACAGAATGTTGCTAAACTGTGTTTCACATCTTGTCTGTGAGGATGTTCTATAATCCAGGAGCATATAAAGAGAAGGCTCTTGGGCAAGCATATTGACTAGTCTTTGTTTTTATATTGGGACTGTTAGCATGTTCTGTAAATAGACAGTCCAAAAACGTGGCACCAAGAAGGGAATGCTTAAAAAATATTTTATCTATTTTTAATTGAAATTGCGTCCTTGGCACACAATTTTGATTAAAAATAAAATATTTTTTAAGCATTCCCTTCATGGTGCTACGTTTTTGGACTTGGGTTCCTGGTTTACTTGGCACAGTGCTTTTTTGCTGGTACTGTGAATAGACAGTGACATCAAATTGCTGATTCCTCAAAGAACTAGGTGCATGTTCAGGTGCTTAAATCCATAAAACTGTATCGAAATAAATGGGAAGTGAACTACCAAAACTTTAAACTTTATCTTCCAGGTGACTGGAAGCCAGTAAAATGCATATAATGTTGAAAATAACATGTTCAGCCCGAGAGATACTTACAAGGAGATGAGCAGCTGAATTCTCCACGTTCTGCAAGGCTTGAATAACCTGGTCAGGAAGACCCAAATATGAGTTACAATAATCACCTAAAATCATTCACAGGCATCAACTTTCAAAATTTACTCAACATTTGCAACCACTTTATTAATATGAGGTATCATAGACAAAAAGGAATCCAAAATCACACCATGGCAAACTACTTTTGACACTGTCGAAATAACAGAAGGAATCAGTCTTCAAAGAATATACAGTTTCAAAGATGTTATCAAATAAGTTCCTATGTATTCATTTTATTTTATTTTTCTGGACTTTTCATATATTTTTGTTATAAAATTACCCTCGAATTTTCTTCATCACTATGTCAAAGCAAATAAGTAAGATTTTACCTAGGAATACTATATTGAATACTGCAAGTTTAGGAGCCATAGGCACGTATTCATTTCTAGGCTGTGCAGGCCCAAAAATTTCATTTTTCTTTCATTTTAAAATTTTGTTTGTTTCGCATTGCATCTTTTCCCATTCAATTGTGCGCCCTATTGCACAACAGCATGCACTGAGCAATAGTGTGCTCTATTATGCACTATTAAACAATAGCACTCGCTATTCACGCATGTGTAAGTAGTGTACATTATGGCATAATAGTACGTGCAATTGCATAATAGGGCACACTATTGCACAAATGCATCATTTTCTGTTTTGCCGAGATTGTCGCTTTTGTTCCAGATGAAAGTACATCGCTATTCATTTCCAGAGTATGGCTTGGAAGAGCAAAACATGTCAGAATTTCAGTGGTATTATCTTTCTTATAGTAGTATTAGTCATTCATTTACCTTCTGTTTCTTGAACTGGAAAGAATAGAATCAGAGTAAAAAAGGAAAATACACTAAAAGTGCAAAATTAAATTATACTTAACAACAAAAAACAAAAACAAAACTATGATAGAAGATTGTGAAATGCTACAAAGGAAACAGCCAGATACCAGAAGTATGTTGTCAAGAAACCTATAATGAAAATATCTTTGAAGTTGCCTGTCGAGGGTATAATATTACCTTTGAAAAGCCCAGCTATAAATCTAGCTGTCCACTTATATGGCAAATTACCATTTAAGACTGTCATGTTTTATATGGTTAGAAACAAATTTATGAGAAAGTGTACATGAAGTAAATGTTCTAGTCTGATGTTATCAGAAGACATGCACTTGCTATGCTGTAAGGTCTCTAATTACTTTTGGATAAAGATGCATGTCATTGTCTTGGCAGCCCAGGTATCTTAACTGTTATTTTTAGTGGCATTTAAAGAGACTTACAGTTTAAAGTATAGTTTACTGCCTCACCATTTTAGAAATACTTCAGGTTGTTTCAAATAGCAGAAGGTCTACCTATTTATCTTTAATTTTTTCCATGCTACAAAGAACACTTTTTGGCTCCATAATTCCAGCTTTAAATCAATGTTACTAGGAATTACTGCAGCATTCTTTTGAGACCCGTGGTTTAGCATACTGTTTTACTTTGGATAGAGCACACATTTTGATAACTCCTTTGTTTTTGTTAACTTACAGATGGAAAAGAGAAAGGGCAAATTGAGTTTACCTCCATATCTCCAAAAGTAAGTTAGTTTATCTGGTTTTGCTATACCTTTTTTTCTTTCAATCAAAACGGTGTACAATCAACAAGGTGCAAAGGTAAAGTTACATCGCAACATCTAGATTTTCACAGTGGGAGTATGGATAAGTGAGAGAATGCTGCAGCATTGAGAATGTTGTACTGGGCATCAAAGTAGCAAGAGTTTGTTGTTGGCGTGATAGGGGGGGTTTATTAGGGGGGGAAGAGCATGGGGGGACAACTGCTCAATGGAAGGCATCTGCAGGAGTGGGGTAGGAGGGATGTTGTGTGCTAGATTGAGGTTGTCCTGCTGTGTGGCCAATGGCTGATCAGTTCTAGGTCTTCAGGTTCTTTCTGAAGATCTGGTGAGATTGTATACCCCGTAATGTGGACGGCAAGGCATTCCAGAGGGTGGGGGTATATAGCGTGAAGGTTCTTTGGCAAGCATGTTGAGTGCTCTTGCAGATCTGTACAGGTAGGTTGAGCAGATTTTGAGTGCTCAGTCTTTGTGATCTGTTAGTCTTAGGCCTGCTGATAAGCATCTAAAGTTGTGTAGAGGTGATGTGGTGGCAGGTCTTGTGTATGATGGTAAGGAATTTGTGCTTGATTCTGGAGGCTATTGAAAGCCAATGGAGAGGTTGCTTTTTTAGGTTGGGTGTAATGTGGGTGTGTCTGGCAGCTCTGAAGATGGTGCGTGCAGGGCCGGCCCGTCCATTGAGGAAGAATGTTGTTTGCACAGGGCCCCGCACTTTAGGGGGTCCCGCACAAGCAACATTCTGCCTATCAGCCCAGGAAACCTTTTAAAAGAAAAAACAAACTTGCTGCTGCCGCTGCTGCCCTGGCAGCGGCAGAATCAAGTGTCTCCCGCGGGGCCCCCGCCTGCCCAACAGAGCCCTCCCTCGATCACTCTCCTCAGCACGGCTTTCAGAGCTGCAAAGGGAGGGTTTCCCTCTCGCGGCTCTGTTAAGCCCGCTGGGGCTGATGGGAACAGGCATTTCCTGTTTCCCATCAGCCCTGGCCGGCTTAACAGAACCGCGAGAGGGAAACCCTCCCTTCGCGGCTCTGAAAGCCGCGCCGAGGAGATTGATCGAGGGAGGGCTCTGTTGGGCGGGTGGGGGCCCCGCGGGAGACACTTGATTCTGCCGCTGCCAGGGCAGCAGCGGCAGCAGCAAGTTTGTTTTTTCTTTTAAAGTTTCCCTGGGCTGATGGGGGGAGAGGGGTGGTTAGGACTGATAATGGGCTAGGGGGGTTCTAGGACTGGAAATGGGCTGATGGGGGGTTAGGACTGGCAATAGGCTGTGGGGGGGGGGCTAGGACTGGAAATGGGCTGATGGAGGGTTAGTACTGGTAATGGGCTATGGGGGAGGCTAAGACTGGAAATGGGCTGATGGGGGGGATTAGGACTGGAAATGGGCTGATGGGGGAGGCTAAGACTGGAAATGGGCTGATGGGGGGGATTAGGACTGGAAATGGGCTATGGGGGAGGGTTAGTACTGGTAATGGGCTAATGGGGGGGGGTTAGGACTGGTAATGGGCTCTGGGGGGGCTAGGACTGGAAATGGGGTGATGGGGGGTTAGGACTGGAAGTGGGCTGATGGGGGGGCTAGGACTGGAAATGGGGTGATGGGGGGTTAGGACTGGAAGTGGGCTGATGGGGGGGCTTAGGACTGGTAATGGGCTATGGGGGGGCTAGGACTGCAAATAGCTGATGGGGATGGGGGCTTGGAATGGAAATGGGCTGTGAGAGGGGGAGCTAGGACTGGAAATGGGCTGAGTGGGGGGGAGCTAGGACAGGAAATGGGCTGATGGAGATGCTAGGATAGGACTGGAAATGGACTGTTGGGGGTGCTAAGATTGGAAATGGGCTGTGGTGGGGGCTTGGCATGAAATGGACTCATGGAGGGGCTAGAACTGGAAGTAGGCTCATTGGGGGCTTCGATTGGAAATGGGCTGAGTGGAGGGGAGCTAGTATTTGACATGGGCTGATTGTGGGGCTAGGAAAGGACTAGAAATTGGCTGATGGGGGGGTTAGGACTGGCAATGGGCTATGGGGGGGCTAGGACTGGAAATGGGCTGATGGGGGGTTAGGACTGGTAATGGGCTATGGGGGAGGCTAAGACTGAAAATGGGCTGATGGGGGGGATTAGTACTGGAAATGGGCTGATGGGGGGAGGAGACGCACATTATTACAAAAGCTGGAAGAATGGTCTAATGCTTGGCGGTTGAGATTTAATAGGAAGCAGAAATCCAGGGGAAATGTACGCGATAGGGGGCGAGAGGTTGGTATGCATGGTTCAGGAGAAAGACCTTGGTGTGATTAATCTCCAGGAACAAGCAGGAATGAGTCTTCACATATGGGTATCGTCGGCACCGATGTAGGTGTTTTGGGCATGTCTACGTCATCTGCACTAAAGGTTCTGTCTGTATTAGCACGTTTTAGTAGTGGGTAAAACATGGGGGCTGGGTTGGCAGGAACCACAGCTGGGACTTGAACCTGTGACCTTCTGCTCTTGAGCACACTGGCTGTGCATACTGCACCACACTGTTGCCACAGGGACAGTTCATTTCCTGGAGATACCATGACTGTTTGTCAGACAGAGCCTGTCTGTTGCAGTGCACGGCACCCACCTAAACGGGGCTAGGCCATGGTCTGCTGTGGCCAGATGCCGCTGCCCCCTCCGCCACCAGCACCCTTCCGCAACCATGCTGCCATGCCCTTCTGCTGGTGGTGCGCAGTCTCAGGCCATCCAGTGTGCAGGTAGGCGGCTGCCTATGGTTCGGGTTCTGGGGTAGGGGTGCCTGCATTTACGTCCATGCTTCCCCCCAGCACCGCCTGCCAATGTTCTGTTTCCTTGGGGGTAGCTGCTGGGTACTATCCCCTGTGACACTGTGGGAAACAGTCATGCCCATGTTGGGCCTTCATCATTTGCTGTCTGGCTGCTCTGCTGTTTCAGCATTCGTATGGGCCACCTAGGCATCACCCTAGTCTGCACTGTGGCCCAGCTGCACCACAGCATGTGCCGCCTGTGGCCCTCTGTATCCCCTTTTTCCGGCATCTGTCCAGTTTCCCATTCCGACATGCCCACCCTGCTGTTGCGGGACATGTGCATGCCATAGGACACCTGTTCAATAACAAGGGAAAGCCCTGATCAGCGCTATTTCACTGTGGGATCATTCACCTTGTCAGGGGACAGAGCATAGACCCTTCCACACTTAATATCTTTTTTTGGGAGCTTTCTCGGTAGTGTTTTTTGCTGTTTCCCAATATTATCACTATTGGCCAGCTTGGTTAGGTTTTTTTCCAGTTTGTTGAGGTCATTTTCAATGTTTGTGCCCTTTTGTTCTGTGCACATGTATCACACTTATCACTTTTTGTAGGTTTCTCTGTCTATGCTGTACATTGCTGACACTTAAATGGTTTCTCTCCCCTGCAAATGTGCATCTAACAGCAGGTTTTCAATCGCGTTAGGATTCAGCTCTTCAGATCAGCGCATTAATGTGAATGGAGACTCTCCCCGCCCACACTCCGCCCATTGACCCCCTTCTCTCCACCCTCTCTCCACCTTCTGCGGTGTTTTACCACGCCGCGGAACGTCTACGATCGTTAAGTAACGATATTGCGCGTTATGAGACGTTAACAATCATTAACGTCTCATAACGCGCGTTAACATTACTTAACGATTGTTAACGTTACATAACACGCATTATGTAACGTTACCGCAGTTTAGTGTTCTGTTCCAAGTTTCGGTGAGGAAGACAATGTTGTCACTGTTACATGAGAGATCTGGAATTATTTTATTGATGAATTTGTCTTGGACAAAATTTATGAATCAATTGGGTGCTGATGTTTCATGGTTGTTAATTGTTAGATGGAGATCTGACTCAGTACTGAACCATATGAGGAAGTGATCTGACCATGGAATCTGCTGTAGCTTTTAACAAATATATTTCTATTTGGCAACCAATTAGTGGGATAGAAGATGAGATCAAGTGTGTTCCCTTTTGCATGTGTTTCTGTGTTAATTAGTTGATTGTAGCCAATGTCTTCCATTGCTTGAAGGAAGGTCGAGCTCAGTGAAGTGTGCAAAGACGAGAGATTAAAGTCACCTAGTATGATGTGTTCTTTGCTTGGAGGTGATGCAGAGCATGATGTTTCAATTATGCTATCCAGTGTATTGATGTCAGAGGAGGGTGGTCTATATATGAGTGAAATTTTAAGGTTTTTTTGTGCTGATTGTTAGGGTATCTAAACTCTCGGTACTTGATGGGGTGCACTGTTGCACACATAAACAGGATTTGCATACAATAATTAATCCACCTCCTTTTTTGTATTGTCTTTGGTAGTGGTAAATGTTGTAACCTGGCAATTGTAGTTGATTGAGGAGTACAGTATCTGTGTCGTAGATCCATGTTTCTGTTAAATGATGCAAAACCAGATATCATATGTCTATTAGGTCTTGTATGATAGGGATTTTCTTCTTTATAGATCAAGCATTTATTTGATACCATATTAATGGTTCAGATTGTTTGTTTAGGCGGAGCTTGGGAAGTATTGTCATGGTTGAGTTTTTATTTTTATGAGTCGATTAGGTATGGAGTAATGGGGTTGGAGAGGTGTGTGGGATGAATAATCATCCCTTTGTCTAAAATGGTAGGGTATTATTGGAATGAGAAATTGTTGCTTTGGATAGGATAGGGCATTAGATTGGTTGACAGCGAACCATAATAAAAGTGTGATTAGGAGAACTGTTTGTTTTTGACTTTTTACCTTGGAAGATAGGTTAAGAGCTGTTGCAAAGAGTCAATGTAGTATCAAGGTTACAAGGTATACAATATATGGGTGTATAATTTGGGTCAAGGTAATCTATGATCTACTAGATTGCACAAGGTACAAAGCTCTAATATGCATTGCAGTGAAGATAGCATTAGTAAGAATGCTGTAATGAGTAGCATAGTAAACTGTAAAGTAGGCAAGAATAAGGATACTATGGAGAACTTAAGGCATTTGATTGTTGTGTGTCTTTCTCCTCCTTGGGTCTCTGCCTAAGGGCCACGCCAAAGGGCCCTTGGGCACAGTCCCGCCCGATGGCACGCCAAATTTAAAGTCCTTTCTTTGGCCCTGATTGGCCTTGGCCAGTGAGTGGGGAGGGGTTTGCCTTCCCGCTCCCTCACCCGATGCCGGTCAGAGTGCTGCAGTGTTCCGGCAGTGCTCTGTTCTTCGTGCCTGATAGCACTCCATATTTAAAGTCATATATATGAGACTTTAAATATAAGTCATATATATATATATATTATATATATATATATATATATATATATATATATATATATATATATATATATATATAAAATGTGTGTGTGTGTGTATGTATGTGATGGCAGATAGACCAACACGGTCCATCTAGTCTGCTCAGCTAGGTGGCAAGAGTAAGTGCACCTGACGCTCCGTGCAGAAAAGGCACAGCAGAATCGGCACAAAACGAGATCAAAAGCAAAAAAGAGTGAAAAACACTAGAGCCCATAAAGCTAAGTAAATTACAAGCAGATATATACATAAATAATACAAACACAAACAACAAATATATACCAATAAGCTAGAAATTCTGAACAAGCATAGCTTTAGATACTGACTTAATAACTAACTCAGAGGCTTGCTTAGTAGGTGCTCTCACCAAACAGAAAGAATCCAAGAGGACAGTCAGAAGCACATGTACACAAAGATATCAGGTCCTACACAATGGCTCTGCAGGGAGTAAGTCCTTTCATCCTCAGGCTTAGATTCGAAGTAAATTGAAAGCAAGCAGAACAAAATTGTCTGCCTGTCTGTGTAAATCCAGCAAGGATATATTCCAAATATTGTATAATAGGGCAGTTCTTTTGAAATTGAGCACTCCTAATACAAAGCAGCCAGAGTTAGTAGAAAAAGCCAAAGTATAAAGGTGGTTTAATCACTTGGTAAGAAAGGAAGACACCAAGGGACATGTTTACTAAGCTAGGCTAACTGTTAGCATGTGCTTTTTGTAATTTGGTCCCATGTTATTCAGTGGGTCCTAATTACAGATAGCATGTGTTAGCCATTAGCCCAGCTTAGTGAACATGCCCCCAGATTTAATATTAGTGACCAGGGTTAATGTTCTACCTTAGTGAAATAAGGAAAGGTATAGACAGAGGGAGATTTCATACACACAAACACTCAATGACATTAATGACCAATAGTCTGACAACAAATTGTAGAAAGATTTCTGTCACACAGCACATAATAAAGCTGTGGATATAGTTTGAGGATGTGGGCAAAGCAATTAAAATTGCAGTGTTTGAAAAAGGTTTGGATAAGTTTTTGGGAGAAAAGTCTATAAAAAAATAACAGCCTGGTAAATTTGGAAGAGCCATTGCTCATCTCTGAAAATGAGCTGTGAGAAATATATCTACATTTTTGGCTCTGTTGGATACTTATGACCCAGAGTGGCCACTGTCGGAGAGGACTTTGGTCTGATTCAGCAAGGATTTTCTTATGTTCTTATGCTATGGGCCATGTGGCTTTCTCTCTTGAAACTTCATTTATTGTGATATCTCAATATATGTTTGCTTAGGTTGGCTGCTGTTAGCTATATTTTTTTAAAGCCTCTACAATTACATAGTTTTCATGATTTAATGCAGTTGAAGCCTCTGATTTAAAAATAGATAAGAAAATTACTGGTATTTGAAAATCCCTAAAATCCCCCCCATCATACCTACCAAGGACTTTTAATTTGTTAATTTTTGGGGTTGCTGCTTCCACAGCTTTCTTTACTTGGTTTTATTTCTGAATTTGGAGACTATGATTTGTGTTAATTTTTTCTGTTATTTTCCTTTCCTTCTTTTGGTTGTTTAAAGCAAAAAAATGCAGGATAATGCATTTGGGCTGCAAAAATCCAAGGAAGCAGTACAGTACAGGGAGTAAAGTACTTCTGTCCATGAAAGGAGAGTGACACCTGCTTCTGATTGCTTCTGATGATCTTATGGTGGCTAAATAGATAGAAAAGGTGACAGCAAAAGTCAGAAAGATGTTTGGGTGCATAGAGAGGAATTGCCAACAGGAAGAAGGTGATAGTGCTTCTGTATAATGTCACAACGCCCCCCTGGTGGCACTGGGATGTCACAGCAGGGAGGGTGGACACAAAAATATTTTATGGTGGAGTTTAGCTCAAAGACAGGGCCCAGGTTTTTATAGTCCTGGTAGCCTTCTGGGTAACCAAAGCTCCAAAGAATATAACAGTCCGAGTGTAGGGAGAATAAAGGCTTTTATTTCCCGTATTGCAAATAGGTTCAATAGCTCAGAATTTACATCAACACAAAAATGTCCTTGCTTCAGGTTGAAAGAAAAAGAAACATGAACTGAGTTAGACCTGTTAACTTCACAGCAGAACTATAAGAAACACAGATTCAAACCTTCCCCCAGACCACAGCTCTACTCCTCGGCTAAGGGCTCAAAGCTTTCTGCCAGGCAATAGCTGCAATCCATCTCGGGGTCCGAAAGGTCATCCGGGAATTCCACCTGCATTGGTTCACATTCAGGAATATCTAGTGGCTCGCATTCAGGCTTTTTATACAATGTTTGTACGATGTCCCAATGCGCTGCATCCAAAGGTAAGCCTTGGTTTTGTACACCTCTAGAGTGAGGACAGTTTCTCTTGCCTACTGCTCTTATACTAGAGAGTTTCTTGTTTGGCACAGGTTTGTATTTTGTAGCACAAATAGTTCTAGAAGGACAGCATTCCTCTAAGCCCTGCTCCTCCTGCGTCACAGCATTCATAAAATCACAATCAGTAAAATAGTGATTACCTTTCCTTTTGGGTTTATCACGGCCAAGTGAGGGTTGATGCTTGTTCCTGCTGTGGTTTGGCTTCTCTGACACCAAGGTAGGCCTCCAGTTCTCCGGCCGGCCTTCTGCTGGGGTTAAGCCACACTTGCACCACAGCTTCTTTCTCTCTGGGCCAGGAATGTTACCTTTCAAAGTAACTTTTTCACCTCCTTCTTGGTTACTCCTCGTTGTGTCTTTCAAAGGTTGCTGGCCTCTGCCAGACTCAGGTCCAGGACTCTCTGGCACAGTCCTTCTCCTTCCAGGGTTAGCTTCTTCTTTGTATCTTTCCCACTTGGAAAGTGTATCCTCTCCCCTCTTGGGATATTTGAAGCGGATTCCTTCACCTGGTTCTGTTGAGTCTGCTGGGCCGGTTCCTTCTGTCAGGACTCCTATTCCCTGGTCCTTCTCTCCTTCCAGGAAAGCTCTCCTTTCTCCTGTCTCCTGTGTCTGGGCTTTTAAAAGGAATTCTTCCCTTTCTGGATTGGGTGCAGGCCGGTATTGCATCATTGGCTCTGGGGTGTGGCTCCTCAGTCCTCCAGAGGTCCCTCTTGCTCCCCCTATATGGCTCCTCGCGATGCTGCAGCCGGTGTCTGCCTCTTTTTTCTAAGTTAAAAGCATTTTCTTCTGTCTGCAGAGGGACTGCAGTACCACAATAAGTCTTTGGTGAGAACTCATTTGGAATACTGTGCGCAATTCTGAATACCAAACTTGCAAAAAGATATACTGTATTTTTATGCAAATAGCGCACCCATGTAAATAGCACGCACATACATATAATGTATGGAAATGGCGGCATTTTATTTAAAAAAAAAAAAAAGGTTCTGGTATAGCACGCCCATCTATATACTATGAATGTCTCGTGACACTTCCAGACATGAATAGTGCTACCATTTGGAATCTCTAGTAACAAAGCTGCACTAACACAATTATCACAGTTGTCTTCTGAGCTTTGGAAGGCTTTTTTTAAACTTTTTTTATTTACATTTTCAGACATATTACAACAAAAAACCAAAAAGTTACAATTAAAATGATACTTCTCTTTAAACATAAGAGCAAGAAAACGAGGCCTTAACAGCCTACCCACACATTAATCCTCCCTTCATCATGCGATCATCTTAGAAAGAGACTATAAAAAGAAAAAAAGAGGCTTACAAGGGCTATGACATCACCAAAGCAGTCCTATACCATGTGGAAACATGATTGATTGACTAATTACTCCTTAATTTACACCATAACGTGCTTTCAAAATATAACTATGTAGGGGTTTCCATTTATGCAAGGTAGAAGGCATGGGAGTTGTACCATAACGTGACATTTGCTCATATTTACAACATAAGTATAGACAATTCCACCATGTGTGCCAGTTAAGATCTGCCATATGTTTCCAGTTGGCAATAACAAGATGCAGCACCACTCCCATCATAAAGTCAAATAGGAGATGACAATCCCTCTGTAACGATGAGATGCCAATTGTTGACCGGAAAACTATAATAGACCAGGAGAGAGTGGCCCTGAATCCCAAGACCTCTTGGATTCGGTTCCAAATCGAAATCCAATAGGACTGAATATTAGGGTAGTCATATACCACATGTCTTAAAGTGCCATCATCCCTCTGACAAGACCAACATTCATTTAGAGCTGACTTATCCCACTTGGAAACCTGTATCGGGGTAAAATGAGCTCTGTGTGCAAAGAAATATAGTGCTTGGGAGATAGAAGCAGACTGAGAGACTCTAATTAAATTTCACCCACGATTCTGGAGAGATACCAAGTTATGAGAGGGAGAGAAAAAAGTGTATTCTTTGTCAATAGGATGTTGCAATTGCCATATGTCTACCTGGCCTAATTATTGTATTAGTAACAACAGAACATGGTGTGCTTTGGGGACCTTATTAGTTCTCACTGGACTCCTGTCTAACAAGGGGTCTAGCACGAGGTTGAAGTCTCTCCCCACAATAGTCGGGTATCTGGACACCTCTTGCGCCAAAGCTGCAATGGAGCTAAAGAAAAAGTAGGGCAATCTATATTAGAGGCATAGATATTGATTAAGGCCAGTTCAGTAGATCCTAACTTAATGACAACCATTGCCCAACGCCATTCAGTACCAGATCTGTTTTGTAGTACAGTGGGGGATAGAGATTTCCTTACTAGGATAGCTACCACGTTTTTTATGAATGGCAGCTGAAAAAGCCACTAGTGAAAAGGGTTTCATATCTAATTTTAGACTCCTTCACATTCAAATGTGTCTCTTGCAGAAATAGGATGTCAGGACTTTCCTTGCGCCCATATAAAAATATATTTTTCCTCTTAATGGGATTGTTAGTCTTACTGAATGTTAAGGGCATTATCTTAAAGGAAGACATATTGACAATATAGCACACTGTGAAAGACAAATGTTGCAGAAACATACCAGGTTGTAACATATGATTTTACATTGTTAATCCACACCTTTAAAGCACTCAAAATAATAGCTACATTAATAGCCCAAGGGAAAAAACACAAGCAGAAAAAACACCTCTTAGCCATAGCCCTTATAGAAGATCGCTCAAAAGAAAAACACATGATTCTAAACAACAAAAGCCACCAAAACCCTGGGGGGCTGTAACAAACTCTTAACTTAGCGGGGTGAGCCCAAAGGGACATGACAGGCATGGAGGGTGTAACTAATTAATTCACTTCAACTCCTCTGCCACTTAGGGCTTCTTATACTGACCACTACCCACCACTAGAATAGCGTCCCCAAACCCAAGGCTCTAAAACACTAGAGCAAAACTGCCCCTACCAATACATTGTATGATTGCTAAAGGCTACATGTAGATTGTAAGGCAAAATGGCCCTTATCTATGTCCTGCCACCCTCCAAATCAACCCAAACACCACAGACAACATAAAACATAAAAGAAAGAAAGAAACAAAAGAGGACAGTGTGACCAGAGCAATACCCTGGCGTTGACCCGAGAGAGCCACATTTAATATCAACTCTGCATGATTTAAATCACAACTTCACGACCTCAGATCCAGTCAAAACACCCATATGAGTAAGCATTGCAGAACTCTGCAAAACTTATGTCCACCGCTGATTGCAAGGCAGGTTTTCACTGCATCAACACTGTCCTCCAAAAACGTGTGCAACTCCCCTGGATCATCAAAAGTCCTGGTCTGGTTGTGCAGTGTGACTCTCATGCGGGCAGGATAAAGCAGCCCGAAATGGGCCTGCTGCTGCAACAAGCGTGGGCGAAGCGCCAAGAAACGTTTTCTACGGTCTACCGTCACCTTCACGAAGTCAGGGAAAAAGAGGAGTTTATGCCCTTGCTATTCTAAGGGAGCGTGCATTCTGGCTGCTTCCATTTGCGTGACTTGTTGAAATTGCAGAAATTTTAGAATAATTGGGCATGGACGCTTGCCCGAAACCACAGACTGAGTAGGCACTCGATGGGCGTAATCAATCTCAAAAGGCATAGCAAACTTCACTTTCAGCACACCCAGGATCATTGATTTGTAAAAAGGCCAGCATATCTAGACATTCAGCTCCCTTGGGAACTCCCAGGATCCTAATGTTATTTCTTCGAGCGCGATTGTTACCATCTTCCAACTCTTTTTGCAGTGACTGGATCAGCTTTGCCTACTTCTCAACGTTCCTGAACCGCTCCCCATGTGTTTCCACCACATTCTCCACCTTCTCCAATCTCACCGTAATCGACTCCAAACTGTTTTTTAAGGCATTAATATCCTCCTGCATTGTGTTCAGCGAGTCTTCATTTAATTTAACCATGTCTTTAATAGCATGGATATCAGCAAGAAGTTCCTGCAATGTCGCAGGACAATATTGAATGACCGCCATTTTGTGAGTTGAGAAAGGCTCCATTTTAGTTCGATTTGCACTGGCGTTTTGAGTTCCTTGGTAATCCAGACGCGTCGGTTTGGGGCCAGACATATCCAGAGTCGACTGATTCCAAAATAGGTAGGATCTGCCTAATTAAAAGCTGTAGAAATCAGGATTCTTGACCATTACCCTCCAGAGCATAGTTCTTACACATCCATCTTGCCCGAAGTTAGGCTCCACCCCCCTGGAAGACCTTTTTTATTTTTTCCTGAGCCTTTTGGAATCATGTGAGGAATGAAATGCAAGTCCGATACCACAAACTTCTAACTCAAAGTTGTTGCAAGAGTGGAAGAAACAAGCAACAGAATGGCAGTGAGAGAGTTAGAGATTGGAGAGTTGTCCATTCGTGAATGGAGAAAGGAGAAAAAGAAGCTTGAGAAAATGAACCCCTGAAAACTTGCCAAAGTGAAATGGCCTCAACTGGAGAATGATTTGAAAGAGTGGGTCCTTTCTTGAAGGGAACAAAATCAAGCTATCTCTACTGTCACAATTCAGATCAAAGCAAAGCTTCTGGCAAATGAAAGAGGAAACCCAGATTTCAAAGTGCATTTCACACATGGATTTCTAGATTCATGAAAAGAAATGGACTTTCAGTGAGAATGAGAACCACTGTAGGCCAGCAACATTTGGAGCAAAAGATGATCGACGGCCATGAATTTGTTTCCAAAGAAATCTGAGCTCTATATCTGTGCAATGGATGTTAATTAATATGGATGAGGTTCCAATGTTTTTCAGCATCCTGGCCACCAGGACACTAACTGCTTCAGATATAAAAACTGTAGCCATTACAACCTCTGGGCATGAGAGGGTTTGATTCACTATAGTTTTTGTATGCACTGCGAGTGAGGTGAAATTTAAAGCTGATGGTAATTTTCAAGAGTTACTATACCCTGCAAAAAACTGCCCACCAGTGTGTTTGTCCATTGCATTAAGAAAGGATGGATGGACTGTGACCATATGAAAGTATGGGTAGATAAATGTTATAAGACCAGGCAGGGGGATTCTTTTTGAAGTCCTTGCTAATTTTAGATGCCATGGGTACCCACAAAGAAAAAAACATTAAAATTATATAAACGCCAGTGGTGCCCACATAAATGTTATGGCCTTACCTTCAAATTACAGCTGATAGATATAGCAGTTAACCATCCGTTCAAGACGTTCATGAGAAGAGAGTGGGATGAATGGGTAGTCTGAGATTCATGAATCCACATCAGGGCAACTGAAGCAGAGGAGGTTTTCAAAAGTCTGCAAGTGGATAGCTTCTGCTTGGGGGAAAATAACACCAGAAACCATCTACAATAACTTCAGAAAAGCTGGGATTGTCTACCAGCAGAATGAGACACATTTGGATACTGATGACGAAGGTGAAGATGCCAATAGCCGTCATGACTATGATATCACTTCATAAATTACAGAAGAGCATCTGCAATTGGCTCTTAGCTATTTCAATGATGACAGTAAGGAGGGGATGGACTTTGAAGGGTTCGAGGAGTCTGATGATAATGATTTGAACTGAAGAATGAACTGAAATAACCAGGCCTATATTCAATTAACCCTTATTAAAATTCAAGATTTATGAAATAAAGTATATTTATTTGTAGGTTTTGGGATAATTTCCTACTTACCAATTTGTAGTTCTTCATGCATTAATACTCTTTGGTTTCAACATGGCGCCCCACTGCTCCATTGACTATATTTCATCAGGAAATTACAGAAAGCAAATCTTGTGAATCACTTTTGACAAAAATACTGGTATACTTGCAAAAGTAACATGTGGCTGTTGCATGGTTTGCAAAAAACATACGGCACATGTTTGTGTAAAAATACAGTAATCAGGATGGAATTGGTGCAGAGGGTTGCTACCAAAATGGTCAGTGGGTTTTGTCACAAGGCATATCGAAACAGACTCAAAGATTGTAGTATGTATAATTTGAAAGAAAGGTGGGAGAGGGGAGATATGGTAGTGGTATTTAAATACCTTTGTGGCATAAATGCATAGGAGGAGAGCTTTTTTCAATTGAATGAAAGCTCTGCAACAAGGAAACATAGGATGAAGGTGAAAGAGGTTAGGCTCAGAAGTAATGTGTAAATATTTCTTTATGAAAAGAATGATAGTGCATAGAATAGTCTCCCTGTGGAGGTGGTAGAGACGGTGACTGTATCTGAATTCAAGAAAGCATAGGACAAATAGAGGTCTACAGTATAGAGGGAAAAAAGGGACTGTGGTAGTTGGCATGCAAGAGCAGACAGGATAGGCCATATGGTCTTTATCTGTTGCCATGTTTCTGTTTATTGGATTGCTTTAAGTATGATTATTTGATGTTTAATGATGATTTTTTAACCTTTTATTTATATGGTATATGCAAGGCCGCGGGGCAGGGTCCCGGCGGCCGAGGGTAACCGGGTGCTCGGCCGGAGCGGGGGCCCTGGCCCGCGGATGTCATCGGCTGGGGGGCGAGAGCGCGGTGACGTGGAGGGCGCCGGAAAGAGGGATTGGCTCCAGCCGCGCGCGGGAGCGCGGTGGAGTCTGGGAGGCGGGAGGCGTGTGGCCTGCGTGGGGAGGAGCCAGGAGTCGGCAACGGCTGCCGAAGCTCCTGCTCCTCCCCGGGGTCGAGGCCGGTTTGTGGCAGCCCGGGGGATCGCGCCTCGTCCGTTGCGGTGGGGGGGAGGCGTGCCCCGGGGCTGGGGGGGGCGGGTGCGGAGAGAGGAGCTGTGCCTAGGAGGACGGGCTCCGAGGTTGCGGGCCGCGGGTTCGGGCGAAGGCACGGTGGGTGAGTGGGTGAGTGGGGGCTCCCCCTGCGGGGGACGGGCCCGGAGTGCTCCGGTTGCTGGCCGGGCACCCCCCTCCCACCTCGGGTGCTGCTGCCTGCTTGTCTCGCGGCACAAAATGCTGGCCTTGTCTACCAGCGTGTGCCATGTTGCGATGGGTCTCTTTTTGGGGGGGCTCTATTTTGTCTGCTGTGTTGCAGAGGGATCGTTGGGGGGGAGTTGCCTCTCTGTGGGGGATGCCAGGGTCTGTCGTGGGGTGGACGCCCTGGAGGGGGGCAGATGGCATGGGGTGGGGTATAGGGCAGCTTTGAGTGTGGTCGGGGATTTGGTGGTGGGATTTGTTGCGGTCGGCGGTGTGGTTGTCTGGTGGGCCAGACGGGGTGTTTCAGTGTAGGCAGGGGGATGGGACTTGGGGGGGGGGGAAGGTGTCTCCTTGTCTTGCGGTGACTAACCTGGGAGAAGAGGAACGGGCGACAGTCAGAAGGATGTTTGGAGGTTTGGGGACACTGGGAGGGGCCCGGCCAGTAAAAACCGACAACAAAAAAACAAAAAAAAACAAAAAAACAAACAAAAAAAAATAAATAAAAATAAGATGAACGGCAGTGCCGGATGGGGGTCCCTGGTTGGTGGGCTCCGCGGGGGGGGGGGGGGGGGGGTGGGTTGGGTGCCTGTAGGGGGTTTTGCCTTGGGGCTCCGGGGGGGGGGGGGGTGGGTTTGGGTGCCTGAGGGGGGTTTTGCCTTGGGGCTTCGGGGGGGGGGGTTGGTTTGGATGCCTGGGGGGGGGTTTGCCTTGGGGCATGACGGGGGGGGCATTGGGGGGGGCTCCGAGGGCGTGGGCTCAGGAGCTGGGGAGTGTTGGGGGGGTGTGCAAGGGTTGCGGTGTGCCGGGGGGGAGTTTGGTAGTGGGCAGGGGAGTGGCAGCGGCTGGTGCAGTGATGCGCACTGCGAGCGGGGAGGGGTAGGTGCCTGCGGTTCCCAGCATCATGGGGCGGAGGGCCAGTTCATCTGGGGGGGCTGGCTGTGGTGCCCTGGGCTGGGCGGGTTGGAGGACTGGCCTAGGGGTTGAGCGGCTGCCTGGTGCCCTGGAGCCCACAGGGCTCTCGCTTCGGCTGGTGCTCCAGGTGTCTGGGGGGGGGGGGGGTTTCTCAGGACAGGGGCCGGCGGGGCAATTTCCCAGTTTGACCTTGCCGGGCAGGCACGGGGGTTGGGGGTTCCTTGTGGGCACTTACTGCCTTGATAGATCTATACCAAAATGGATAATGGTCCCCCCTCCTTGGGTTTCTTTGTGTTTTTCTCTTTGTTTCCACAGATGGTGCTCAGAACTTGGCTTGCTGGCAGGAGCGTGGAGAAGGCCAACCGCGTTGGGAGCGCATGAGCCGGGCTGCGGCAGGGGACCATGGACGGTGGACCCTGGCTTCTGCGTCCGGGGGGGCGACACCGGGGCATCAGGTGAGTGTTGGCGGGCTGGGGGTAGGTGCTGCGAGGGCGAGAGGGAGGGGGTGCAGTGCGCTGCCATAGTGGTGTTAGTGTTGGCAGTGCTGCTATGCGGAGTCGTTCGCCTTGGCGGCGCCGGCTATTCGTCCACGTGGAAGGGGGCGGAAAGGGCACGGGGTGGGGTACGGCATGCTGGTGGGCAGTGGGTGAAGTCGGAAGACCGGGTGCCAGCGGATTTGGCAGGCGTTATACGGCTTGTTTGACGTATTCGAGATACGGTCGGATGGGGGCAGTTACTGTGCTCAGGAGACGGAAGGAGGGGTAAAGGGGGTCTTTCCGGTCTGGCAGGCATGGTGGGGAGGTAACAGTTAGGAGGTAGGGGGGGGCAGCGTTGTCTGGCCCCTCTGCGACCGCCTCTATCGTCCTTTTTTCCTCGGTCAGTGGGGGTGAACGCTCAAGCATATGTGCCTGCTTATACTAAAGTTAGGACTTGTCCACCCAAAGCAAGAGAAAATAATACTACCAAGGTCGAGGTCTACTTAACGTAGTCACTTGAATGGGCGGGGCCCATTGCGCTGTCGGGACAGTCCCTCCACTTCTCTGGGAGGGGGGAGTTGGCCTATTGCGCTTGGGCCTTACGTTATGGGTGGCAGCGGGACTCAGGGTGGTGCGGAGGAGGCCTTGGGGTGGGGGGTTCTGGAGGGTCTGGAGGGTTCGGGCTCAGCAACTGCTTGCGTGGCATAAGCGGGTACTTTGCCTCGGCAGGGGCGTTTTCCGCGCATGGTTAGGGGAGTTGGAGTCGAGCCGATAGGGGGCGGCCCCATGGGCATGGCAAAAAAATAAACAACAACAAGGAAGTTTTCCCTCAGTATCCCCGGCCACGTCCTACCGGGTTTCGGGGGGGGGGGGTGCACTACCGGATTGCGGAGCGGGGGTCGGGGTTACGGGTCATGCGACATCGGGATCGGGGGAGGGGGTGGTGGCAGCTGTGCACGGGGGTGATTGGTTTCTGACATTGCATAACAGCGGGCTGGGCTTTGCTCCTTCCGGTTTCGGGCATACCGGCTATAGCTGGGGGAGCGGGAGATGGGCCGAACGAAGTGTCTGGAGCGGTGATTGGGTGCGGGAGTTCGGTGCCTTCAAAGGGGGTGTTGGGAGCTCTGTACTGGTGGGGTACGCTTGGGGTATGGCTGAGGACCCGGTGCTGGGGATTACCTATTAGGCATGGAGCTGACGTTCAGGGAGCTGGGGATCACGATGGCGGGGGGTAGCGGCTGGGGGTGGGCTGCTTCGTAATTACCGTTAATGGTGCCGAGGCAGTGGGCGGTAGGTCGGATTCATAGGCCGGCGTGTGGATTTGGGGGTCTGTGCTGTCTGGGGAGGGAAGTTCGCGGGCATGACGGATATTTGGACATGGGCACGGCAGCTCTTCCGGCTGCGACCGCCAGTTATCGCTGTGGGTATTCCGGCAGGGGCAGTGTGGCCTATGGACAGCTCAGGGCAGGTTTGGCTGACCCTATGGACAGCTCAGGGCAGGTTTGGCTGACCCCATACAGCTCGGGGCAGGTTTGGCTGAACCCAGCCTTGGGCCTTACGTGTGGTTGTCGCAAAGGGGGGGCTGAAGAGTCAGGTGCAGCCCCGAGTCCTTGCGGCCGGATGTGGGGCATCGGTCCGGCGTATCCATGCTGGTGCTCATGGGGTGGGGGACGGGCTTTCCTGTCCCCGATGAGGGTCGGTGGCGGTATCGGACGGCTAGGGGGTCCTGCATAAAGCCGCCAGAGTCGGGCGTTCTGGCTGGGTGGGGCGGGGGGGGTTTTCGTGCCCCAGGCTTCTGGATGCCAGGTGGCCTGTTCCACGGGGGCTACCATGGACTTGCTGCTCTGTTTTACAGAGGGAGGGTGTTTAAGTCTGCTGCCTCCCTCTTTCGGGCTACCGGGGACTTGCTGCTCGGTTTCTCCTGGCAGCTTGTTGGAGTCCGCTGCCTCCCCCTTCCGGGCGAAGGTGACTGGTATCCTTCGGGGCATTCTAGCTGGGTGGGGCGGTGGTGTTCCCCGGCGAAGCTGGTGTGGGTCGTGGTCAATAGGCGGTGCGTGGGCAGGGCTGCGGTTGTTGCGGCACGTTCATCCTGTTTTGGGGTGGCGTCTCGTAGGGGGTCGTGGCGGAGTTGCCAAGCGAAATGTTCTGCAATGGCGGAGGGGGTGCCAGGGTCTGGCTGGGCTAGGCTTTCGGGGGGCTGGGGGTCCCGGGATTTGGCTGACCGCCGGGGGGCCGGGCAGGAAGCCTTGGGTCATTTGGCCCATGGGGTTATTCCCTTGTGGGGGCGGATGGTTCAAGGGGGTCTGTGTGGATGGTCTGGACCCCTTGGATCTTGATCTGGTGGGGACATCATTTTGGCAGAGGAGCGTGATCGCAGTGGGATTCAGCCCATACCTTTGCTGGGGCTCCAGGGCGTAAGCCGGTTTGGCTTTGGTTACGTGTTGGGGGAGGGGTGCCGACTGGGTCGCGGAGCGGGTTTCGGCTCTCAAGTCAGGGTTTCCGGGATTGTTAAAAAAAACCAAAACAAACAAACAAACAAAGGGGAGTGCGGGAGGGGGGGGGGATTCGGCGGTGCGAATCAGGCGGTGGATTTTACGGCATGCCGGATGTGCAAGCGTAAGGTTGTCGGGGGTGGGGGAGTGTTTCTCCTCTGGGGGTGTCTGAGTGTTTAGCCACCACTGGCCGGTGGGCTTGGTATGTGTGGTTCGGCAGGGGGCACCTGGTCGCAGCTTGGTTTTGGGGGGGGGGCGGCTTCGGGACATTAATGTCGCCAGTGCTGGTGGAGGGATCTCGGAGGTGTCCGGGATCCGGAGCTCTAGGCTGCACTGGGGTCGGGGCGGGGTGCCTTCGACCTGACATTAATGTCCTCTGTGCCGGTGGCGGGATCCCAGAGGTCCGTGGTCCGGAGCCTTAGGCTATACTTGGGCCGGGGGCGGGGTCCCCCGACCCGGACATCCCCTGGCTGACTTTTGCTAATTCATGGCGAGGTCGGGGAAAGGGGATTAGGAAGATTGCGGTTGGCATGACCGCGGCAGCAGCGGAGGCAGGGTCACCTTGCTAAGGGCATGGCTGGTGAGGCATTACTCCGCTGCGGGTCACCTTGCTAACAGCATGGCTGGTGTGGTATTACTCCGAGGTTTATATTGTTAAGAGGATTATTCTTGAACTGTAATGTTCGGTATATTATAAAGTTAATAAAGCTGCGACCGGTGTTTTCCCAAGAATGGTGTATGTGTGTATTCTGTGGGAAAGGGGAGTGGGACTGAAATGGGGGAGGGGGCGGGGGTGGACGGTTAGAGGGGCCCGGAGCACCGTGTCCGAGCTACCTCGGTTATTAACATCCATTCACTTTATTTAAACTACTTTTATACTTCCCCTGTTGTTGTTGTTGTTGTTGTTGTTTAAATGCCATCAAGTCTATGCTGATTCATGGTGACCCTCTGGATAGTTATCCTAAACTTTATTTGGTCCTTAGTCAGGCAGCTAGATAGAGTGGTATCTATAGTTGCTGTTATTATATTAATTTCATTGCTAGCCTTCCTCTTTTGTGCTGATCTTCAATCTTTCAAGCATGATGCCTTTCTCTAATCTTTCTCTTTGCATGATGTATCCAAAGTATGAAAGTCGGTCATGTCATTTGACCTTCTAAATAAAGCTTAGGTTTGATCACCTCTAGTACCAATGGATTTGTTCTTGTGGCAGTCCATGGTATACACAGTATTCTTTGTCATCATAATTCGAAGGCATCAATTTTTACTTCCTGTCTTATTCACTGCCCAACGTTTGTAGCCATATGATATTATCAAAAATACCATGTCTTGGACAAGTCAAATATTTATATTTAGAGATACGACTCTGCACATGAAAATCTTGTCTAGGTCCTTCATAGTCATTCTGCCAAGAGCACTATCAGATTTCTTGACTGTTATTTAAATTGATACAAGCAAGTTTAAAGTTGTCTACTATTTCTATTTCTTCTTTATCAAGGATGAAATGATTGATTTTGCCAGTGGACAGGATCTTTGTCTTCATGTTGAGGTGCAGACCCATTTTAAGACTATATTCCTTGAGAAGCAGATGTACCAGATCATCATCTTCAGGTTCAGCCAGTCACACCATGTCAGCATTCTGAAGGTTGTTGTCTTCTACCAGTCTTCACAGCCTGATTGTCCTCTGTTCTAACTTTTGCTCCTTGCATGAGAACTATCAGGTGTTCTGGCATATCCATGCTGCTTAATATGGCAGTTTTTCATGATTTACACAAAGGTTTTGCTGCAGTCAATAAAACACATGCATAGATATATATGCTTTTGGTAGTCATTTGTCTTCAGAAGGATCCATATCACCTCCATGATATCTCTTGTTTCTAGCCCTTTCCTGAACCCTGCTTGCATTTCAGGCAGTTCTCATTCTAGGTATGGTTGTAGTCTCCGCTGAATGATCTTAAGAATCTTACTGGCATGTTCGATAATTTCCAGTTGATCCTATCACATTTCTTCAGTATTGGTATGAACATAGACCTTTCCAGTCAGTTGGGTATGATGTCATCCAAATTTCCTGCCAGAGTCTTGTAAGTATTATAACAGCTACATCATATTACTCTAATGCTTCATTAAGAATGCCATCAAAGCCCAGTGCTTTGTTCTTTGACAATGCTTTCAATGCTGCTTCAATGTCTTTCATCACTAACAGTTCCTGATCTTAAGGTACAGGTTGCAATGGCTGTTGATCCACTTGATTTTTATGGTATAATTACTCTGTATTTTTTCCACCTCTTCTTGATGATCTCAGCATCATTCAACGGATCCTTGACCATCTATTAGCATTCCAATTTGAGGCTAGAATGTTCTCTTTAACTCTCATAACTTTGAGAGTCTATCTTGTTCTTCCTCTAATAGTTTCTGATTCTATTTCCTTGCATGTGTCATTGTAGTACATCTCTTGTTCTTACCTTGCTGCACATTGGAAATTTCAGTTAAATTCTAGGATTGCTTGTCTTTCTCCTCTAGCTTTAGCTTCTCTGTTTCTAAGCAATTTTCAGAGTTTCTTCAGCCATTCATTTTGTCTGTTTTTGCTTTTCACCTTCTGTAGAGACTTTTTGCTTTCTTTGAACACAACAGACATCCCATAACTCTTTTGGTACTTAGAAGCAAAATATTAATTTTATGGGCAGTCTTTAAATTCCAGTGGTATAGTCTCAAGATCATATTTTGATACATTCATGAGATACCATATTGGAACATGAAACGTGCAAAGCATGAACTAAAGGAAGCTGGAGATGATCAACAATGAAATGGAATGTGTACAACGTGATCTGTTGGGTATCAATGAACTGTATTGGAATGGCATTGGGCAATTTGAAAATGATGATCACATGGTATACTATGCTGGAAATGAAATACAAAGAAGAAATGGTGTTGCATTTATATTTAAGAAGAAACTTGAAAGAACTGTAATGAAATACAATGTAATCAATGGATGCTTAATTTTGCTTAACTTCCCCTTGACCATTTCAAAATGGTTTGCCAATGAGAGACAGCGAAACACCTTATTGTGTGGAGGGGCCCAAGTTCCACCATCAACTGCCATGCCAATTTCCTCTTAGTCAATTTTTTATAAATCATATGGAATGTAATCATTCAATCATATTGAACATTCCCAGATCAACCAATATAACTCCCTCAACAATGGGTACAAAGCAGAAGTAGAATATTTCACTTTACAACTCAATGTACAAAAACATTCTATTCAAAGTCTGATGCCACATCAGTGACAGTAACACAGACTCCCTCTACTGCCAGACACTGTGAGAAGTAGCACAAGGAAAACGGAGACCCTCACCTATAGATATAAATATGCAGACAAAAAATGAAATGGAAAACTCAAGAAACCAGACTGTGAGCAGTGGAACACTGAAGAAAGACAGAAATGCATTTCCTCCTGTATTCAAATTGTTTTGTTCCTTTGTCTAACCATTTTATTTTCCCAGCTGGATTGCTCCTGGTTCTTTACCACTTCCTTCTGTTGGTTTTCTCATAAGTCCTTTTACAAGATCTGCATTTCTATTTTCTGTTCTTTCACTGTTCCTGCCTTCTTCTCTTCCTCTGTAATGTTTCTGACATTGATCCTTCTGTTTCACGGTTTTCTCTCTGTCTCTCATCTGCCTTTTAATCTACCTGTAGTAATTCCATTACTCCTTCTCCCCATACCCCATCCTCAGTCTTTCTCTTTCCATGTTTCACCATTCCCATCTGCCTCTTATTCCTTCCCCAGCCTCTTATTCCCCTTGTCTTTCACCCACGTTCTAGTCCTCCATTTCCATTCTCTGTATTCATCACCTCCCCAGCCTCCCCTGTTTCATTTCCTACCACAAACCCCAATTCCTTCCCTGTCATTCATTATCTCTCCACCTCAATTTGTATTATGTATTACCTTTCTTATGTATTACCCTATTATTCAGATTCCATTTCGCCTTTTATCTCCCATTATTCCATTCTCGCTCACCTCCACCCACCTACCTCTTCCCCAGTATTTATTTACCCTGTCCTTCCTCCGCTTTATCCCTAGTAGAGAAGATGGTCATGTGCCTCCACTTTATCCCTAGGAGAGAAGATAGTCATGTGCTTACCAAGCTCTTCAGCCAGCAGGAATACAAACCAAGTTGTTGAAATACTTAGCGCAAAAAGTGAACACTCCAAACTTGATGTTATTATCCACTTGGGCACAAATGACCTGGCTAGAAACAGTGCCCCTACAGCCCAAAAGGACTTCCAATCTGTGGGAGAGAAACTCAAGCCCATTGTTAACACTGTTGCATTCTCAGAAGTTCTACCTGTTCTTGGTAAGGGGACAAAAAGGCTGCATCACATTAACAGCTTTAATACATGGCTCCAGACCTGGTGCAAACAAGAAGGAGTCAGATTTATTGGCAACTGGGGCAACAGATGGACCAACAAGAGACTATACTGTGCTGATGGACTACATCTCTCTGTTGCAGGGAAAAGAAACCTAAGTGAAAAATTCAGGCAGTATGTGGATATGCATTTAAACTAGGAAAAGGGGGCAACTGATGTGGAAGGTCAACATCTGCATGCCACCCCCTGCAAAAGCAGAATAACATCAGAAACAACCACACTTTTAAACCACACATCAAAAGCAAGTGGGAAGAAGTGGGCAGAACAAAATCAATGCAAAATACACACAAGCCAGGTAAATGCTGGAAAGCAATGAGCACAAATGCTCAAAGCTTAGCCAACAAAATTCCGGACCTGGAAGTCCTAATGGTGGAAACGGATTTGGACATTGTGGCCATTACAGAAACATGGTTTAATGAATCGCATGACTGGGATATAGCCATAGCTGGCTATAATCTATTCAGAAGAGACAGAGAAAATGGAAAAGGAGGAGGAGTAGCCTTGTATGTCAAAATGCAGGGGACATGGGGAAAAGAAGAAGCGCTCTGGATTGCATTGGAAAGAGGAGATGGCACTGTCATCCATATTGCTGTAGTTTACAGACCTCCGACTCAAATTGAAGAGAGAGATAACGAATTGATTATAGATATTACCAAGATAGCAACAAAGGGGGAAGCGATCATATTGGGTGACTTTAATCTACCTGATGTGGATTGGATTACTCCTTCTGCACATCTGGAAAGAAGCAAAAAAATTTTGGATGCTCTCCAAGATGCATGACTTAGACAAATGGTGATAGAACCGACCAAGGAAAGCTCAATGCTGGATGTAGTGCTCACCAACGGTGATAGCGTGTCGAATGTCTGTGTGAGTGCCCCTGTGAGCAACAGCGACCATCACACAGTGTGGTTTGAGATAAAAGCCATGGTACAGGCCAATCATAGCAAGCTCAAAGTCCTAAACTTCAAAAACACTGACTTCAATAAAATGGCCGAGTACTTAAAGGAGGAGATGACAGGGTGGAAGGAGATAAGGGAAGTGGAATTGCAATGGGCTAAACTAAAGGTGGCAATAAAAGGGGCAACAGATAAATATGTAAGAAAAGTAAATAAAAACAAGAGGAGAAGGAAACCTATTTGGTTTTCCAAAGAGGTGGCTGCTCAAATACCTCGTAAAGGCAAAAAACATAGCTTTCGCAAAATTCAGAAGCTTGCAAACAGAAGAACACAGAAATGAATACAAGATCAAGCTCAAAGAGTCTAAAAGAGAAATAAGGATAGCAAAATCAAAGGCAGAGGAAAAGATGGCTAAAGATGTTAAGGGAGGCGACAAAACTTTCTTCAGGTATATTCGGGAAAGGAAGAAGATCAGAGTTGGAATTGCAGGACTCAGAAGTGCTGGGAAAGGACTCGTGGAAAATGACACTGAAAAAGCGAAATTGCTAAACAAATACTTCTGCTCTGTTTTTACTAAAGAAGATCCTGGAGATGGACCAGCTGTAACTCCCAAATATAAAAATGGGAATGAAGTAGATACCATACCATTCACAGAAGATGAGGTGTTAGAACAACTTGCTAAACTGAAAGTGGACAAAGCCATGGGACATTCCAGGATACTGAAAGAGCTCAGAGAGGTTCTTGCAGGACCGTTAAAGGATGTCTTCAACAGATCCTTGGAAACAGGAGAGGTTCTTCAGGACTTGAGAATGGCTGATGTTGTACCTCTACACAAAAGTGGTGACAGGGAAGAAGTGTCAAACTACAGGCCCGTGAGCCTTACCTTGGTGGCAGTAAAAGTAATGGAGGTGCTCCTGAAAGAGCGAATAGTGAACTTTCTCAAAACCAACAGGTTGCAAGATCCGAGGCAACATGGTTTTACCGAAGGACGGTCTTGCCAAACAAATCTGATTGAGTTCTATTGCATGCCCCTGATCTAGTTCCTAGGACACCCAGTCAAAGATGTCATCTACCTGGATTCAGCAAAGCCTTTGATACTGTTCCTCGTAGGAGGCTTTTCAATAAACTCAGTAGCTTGGGATGGGTCCCAAGATGATAAACTGGATTAGAAATTGGTTGACTGACAGACAACAGAAGGTGATGGTACATAGAGCTCACTCGGATGAGAGGAAGGTGATTAGCATGGTGTCCCAGGGTTCGGTCCTGGGCCCGGCACTGTTCAATATATTTGTGAGTGATATTGCTGAAGGACTGAATGGAAAAGTCTGTCTTTTTGCAGATGACACAAAAATTTGTAACAGAGTGGACTCCCCCGAGGGAGTGGTTAACATGAGGAAAGATCTACAAAAGCTGGAAGACTGGTCTAAGGCTTGGCAACTACGATTTAATGCGAAAAAGTGCAGTGTCATGCACTTGGGTAACAGAAATCCAAGGGAAATGTACATGATAGGGGGCGAGAGGTTGGTATGCGCACGGTTCAGGAGAAAGACCTTGGTGTGATTATCTCTGATGATCTCAAGGTGGCAAAACAGTGCGACAAGGTGGTGGCAAAAGCCAGGAGGATATTTATTTATTTATTTATTTAACACTCATTTATATACCGCATCTTCCAGAGATCAGATGAGGTTTACAGTAAACAACAATCAACAAAGCAGGGTTTGTTTTACATGGAACGTCTTATATCAATGAACATAGTATAAGCCAAACAGTGAATGCAAAATACAGAACAGAATAAACTATGTACAGGTACAAGTATGTGGACATTATCCAAACAGTTTATGCCAATACAGAACAGAGTAAACCATATACATGTTGGGCTGCATACAAAGAGGGATTACCACAGAAAGGAAGAGGTGCTTATGCTACTGTACAAGTCACTGGTGAGGCCTCACTTGGAATACTGTGTTCAGTTTTGGAGACCATATCTTGAAAAAGATGTAAAAAGACTGGAAACTTCAGAGAAAGGCGACCCAAATGATTTGGAGCCTGCGTCAGAACCCTTATGAGAAGAGACTTGAAGACTTAAATATGTACACTTTGGAGGAGAGGAGGGACAGGGGAGATATGATTCAGACCTTTAAATACTTAAAGAGAAATGATGAACAAACAAACCTCTTCCAAGGACGGGGAAGCTGTAAAACTAGAGGGCATATTTCTATGTTTCTATCAGAGGATCTCTAAAGGTAAAAAGGGGACTGTTGTAGTTGTTATGGAAGGACAGACTAGATAGGCCATGTGGTCTTTTTCTGTCATCATATTTCTATGTTTCTATTTTTCTGTTTCTAACATGAAGCTGCAAGGTGGTAAATTGAAAGGCAATGTCAGGAAATATTTCTTCACTGAAGGGGTGGTGGATGCTTGGAATGCCCTCCTGATGGAAGTGGTGGGGGCAAACACGGTGACGGAATTCAAAACGGCATGGGACAAACACAGTGGCTCCCTTTACAGCATCAGGATAAAAACAAAATAAACGGTACCATCTAACTTCTGAACCATCTAACGTCTCAACAAATAGGGGTGTCCTACATGGAGTGGTGGGTTCACCCCTAAACAAAGACATGGGGTGGGGTGGCCTGCACAGAGCAACAGGTGCACCTACTCTTGCTATCTTGCTGGGCAGACTAGATGGACCATGCTGGTCTTTATCTGCCATCACTTACTATGTTACTATGTAGTATCCATTCCTCTACCACTCCATCTTTCATTGCATATGCCCTTGCTTCCCCTCCCACAATAGTATCTGTGCTGACTTCCCCATCATCTCCCCTTAGGTCTGAAACTGGGGCTGGTGATGGCCAATTTCCAGTCCCTGTCTTTCTCCTACCTGATCCATTGTCAGCTCTTAATTTCTGCATCAGGTCCCTGGCACCACTACCCCTCTTCCAGGCCCAGCATTAGACCCCTCTCCTACGTGTCCTTCTTCTCATCCTCAGCTCACCTTATTAGTTCCAATCCCTCTTCTCAGCATTTGCCAGTATGATCTTTTTGCCATACCCAGTCTCGCTTTAGCCCACGGCCTCAGTCCCTATGTCAGCTCTGAAACCCTTTCTTCCAGACCCAGCATCAGCCACCAGACTCTTTGACTCAGCCCCTATGTGAGTCCAAGTTTTTCTTTCATGCCTAGCCCCCTCCTCCCATTCCTAGCCCCCATGTCAACCTCCATCCCCAGCATCAGACCAGTCTCCTAGCCTTAATCCCAGCATCAGCCCCCTTTTCCTACCTTGCCAGGGCCTGTAAATTAACTGCAAAGTTTTAGGACCTTGCTTTTTACTCTCACCACTCTGCCTGTTCTCTTACAGCTCTTGCTACCAGCACCACACAGGATTAGACTTTAGGGCCAATGCAAAGATAAGAAATGCCTTAGGTGAACCCTCATTGTTGCCACCTCCCCCCCCCCCCCCCATTCCAGTCCCTGCCCCTCTCTGGCATCTGCAGCAGCAGGAATGACATAAAAAAACAGCATTTACTCAAACTTGCCAATGCTGTACTTTGACCACTGCTTCTGCTCCTTTTGATGCAAACTTCTTGTTTGCATGAGGGCAGAAGTGACTGGTCAAGTGCAGCATCAGCAAGTTTGGATAAACACTGTATATCCAAAGCTGCATCAGCTCCAAGCAAAGAGAAATCATACACTCACAGAATAACCAATGCCCCTTGGTACTCCAACTCAATCAGAGAAGCAAAGCGCTCACTCAGATGACTACAAAGGAAATGTAGACGAAACAAGTCACAAGAAACCTTGCACCAATACAGAGCTGAGCAACAAAAATACAACAGCCTGATCAACTATCACAAACAACAACATCACACCAACCTCATCATGACAGCAGCAAATAAACCAAGGGAACTTTTCAATATTGTGCAAAAACTCACTAAAGACAACATTCAACACAGCAACCATCAGCTTAACCCCCAAGAATACGCAAGCTACATAATAAGCAAGCATGTCAGTCAAACCCTCACTCACCCACTTGCGACATGCCACCCTAATTGGGCAGAAACCCATCAAACCTGGATCGACTTTAGTATGTCAACAGCCCAGCACATAGTGGACATTGTGGACACCCTAAACACGACGACATCTCCAGTTGACCCATGTCCAGTGGAGTGGATCAAAGATGCCAAGAACCAATTAACACTAGAAGCCCCAAAGTGTGTCAATTGATGCAAATGCATCTTCGAAGTTGTATACCAGCACCACTGCTAGAACCATGTCAGTCATGTTCCATGACTTTGTTAGCAAGGTCAAGATGTTCAAATATGTGCATCGAAAATTAATGACAGATGCACCACCTAGCGGGAAAATGAATTTATACCTAGAAGCTCCAAAGTACGTCAATTGACACACTCAATTGTCTTGGATGCATCAATTGACGTACTTTGGGGCATCTAGGTATAAATTCATGTTCCCGCTAGGTGGCACATCTCAATCACTGTTTACAGTTTTACTCCAACATTACAAACAATAAACACACGTTGACATCATGTAATGACGTCACATACTGCACTTATTTAACAAATAAGTAACTTCACATTCACATCTGCATTTCATGCTAAACGCAGTCGTCGTGATAATGCGTCAATTCACGCACTTTGGGGTTTCTAGGTAAAATTCCATTTGGTGCTTCTAGTGTTAAGTCAGCACCTCCACAAAATGGTGAAGGAGTCCCTACAGCAAGGACACATGCCACAAGCACTCAAACATGCTATGATACGACCTATCCTCAAGAACGCAAAGCTAAGCACCACTGACCCAAAGTCTTACCGCCCCATATCAAGTCTCCCATTCATATCAAAGATCATCAAAAAAGTAGTACAAAGACAACTACAGGATCCCATCAATCTGCATGCCCCGTTAGACCCCCATCAACATGGCTTCAAGCCACAGCACAATGTGGAGACCCTACTCACATCCCTCTTCGCCAACCTACTGAGGGGCCTAGGCAATATAAGAAATGGATTCCTGCTAGTTTTCATGGACATATCTGCAGCTTTCGACATGGTGTCCCACTCCATAATGTTGAATCACCTACAAGAGATCAGACTAGAGGGGAAAATGAATCCCCCTTCAGGTACCCTTGTCTCAGGTTGGACTACTGTCTTCCATCTTGTGCTAATGTCTTCAGCTCCAGGCCTAAGTAAGAAATAGCCTGCTGACCCTTCCACCTCTGGAATTGCAGAATAAGCAGTTTGAGCTATGGAATGTGCTAACATCCTGAAATTATAGAGCTAGCACAATGAGAGGTGCTGACCTTATCGGCTCTGAAAACTACACAGCTATTGAAAATGCCACCTGGGCCCCTAGATTAGGAAAAGGGGAACAAAAAGAAGAACTAGGTGGCAGGATGGAGTTGACCAACATCAGCATCTGGAGTTAATCTGCAGGAAACAGGGTTAGCAAAAGGCAAAGGAACTGCCAGGAGGATGAGAAGACAGGATGCCACAAGGGGAAATCAGAGGGTAAGAGGGCAAAAGGTTAAGGAGCAGATATGCTTGAAATAGGGAACAAACAAGGGAAAGGAAACCTGCTTATCAGCAGTTCTGTTTTAACATGCCTAAAAATGACTATAAATATAGGAGAAGAACACTAGTATTTGGGACAGACTGGCACACGCTCCTTAGAGAGCAACGGTACTCTGTCCCCAGGACCCTTCATAGGAGATCTCAGGTGCTTTGCGCATAAAGACAATTATATATTCATTTTCCTGTTTCATGCTGATTTGTAATATAGAGATTAGAGCATTGACTTTACACTTGCAAAGCTTGTGATATTACATACCTGCCAATAAAGTTTCTAATTTACTTCAGTGGCCCGATACTATCTCCAGGAAAAAGCAGGAATGTAGTCTTCACATATGGGTATCGTCGGTACCGACGGAGCCTGCGCGGGAACGCTCCCCAGCGTCCAATTAGAAAGCTTTTGGGAGCATCCCACGGTGCCTGTGTGCTGCCTTCCCGCCTTTCCCAACTGCCTCTCTCCAATTCTTCGTTTTCCGCGGAGCCAGCAGAAATTATCCCATATTTTTCACTCTTTTTTGTGGTAGCGTCTGCCTTCCTCGACGCTATACTGCCAGTTCTTTCTTTCTTCAAAAAAAAAAAAATTGTAATCTTTTTCTGGATTTCCAGCCTTTTTTCTCTCAGGTGCCATGCGCCATTTTGGGCATTAGGCCCAATTTTTTCCTTAACATGGAAAAACCCGCCTCGGGTTTTAAAAAGTGTTCCAAGTGTGGCGGTACCATCTCCGTCACCGACACTCATGAGTGGTGCCTCAAATGTTTAGGTCCTGACCACTCCATCTCGGAGTGTGTTGCCTGTGGGATGATGTCAAAGAGGGGTCGGCATAACCGAGCTGCTAAGCTTAGCACCCTTTTTCCCTCCGATGCAGCATCCGTGGCATCGACGTCTTCCAGGGCTTCATCTTCCTCTAATGGATCTCAGGTAACCAAACATAAATCTGGCCGGTCCTCAAAGGGTAGATCTCCTTCCAAGCATCGAGATGCCTCTGGCGTTGCCCTTGAGGGACTTGTACCGGCAAAATTGCCCCGGCGGGAGGCTTCGGCTTCCAAAGCACTATCGGGGCTCCAGGATGTTCTCGAGGCCTCAACCTCGGCAGAACTACTGGTGCTGTGCTCTGGGGTACCGGCCGCTTTGTCTGGTACCGACACCCAGGCATCGGCAGCGTCAATTGACCAGAGATTCCTGGCTATTGAACGCAGTCTGGCGGCTCTCCTTGCGACATCGGTGCCTTTGGGACCGCTTCAGACAGTTCAACCGGTATCGACACCGGTTCCGGCACCGATATCGGTACCGGTACCGACAGCATCGACATCGGCGAGTGTGCTACCAATACCGAGTTATGCTATTTCCTCCAGTATCGACAGGCTGGTACCGGACCCCTCTGGTACCGACTTCGATCGGTACCGGTATCGTGATTTACAAGAGCACCCAGACAGAAGATATTTTGAATCCTCCGATGACTCTGAGGACTCTGACAGCTCTGTCGATGCCGGAGTACTTCTCTCTGAGGAGCCGCCTTCTCCTAAACGTACGATGTCTCCTCCAGAGGATATATCCTTTCAGGATTTCGTCAGGGAGGTGGCTAGAGGTCTTTCCATCACAGTGGCTCCTGAAACAGAGCCCAGAGCAAAGGAATTGGAGATTTTACAATATCCTAAAGCTCCCAAGGAAGCTGCTACTTTGCCTATTCATTAGATCTTGCATGATCTCATGTTGAGAATGTGGGAAACACCTCTTACCACATCTCCTCATTCCCGTAGGCTGGATACCATGTATCGAGTGCCTCCTTGTCCTAGATTTCAGAAACCTCAGTTGCCACACTACTCCATAGTGGTGGAGTCAGCTATGAGAAGGATCAAGAGTGCTAAAAGGCATGCTTCTAATCCTCCAGGACATGAATTTAGGACTCTTGATACCTTTGGGTGTCGAACCTTTCAGGCCTCTTTGCTTTTTGCCAGGATTAGTTCCTACATCTTATACATGGGAATGTTCCTTAAGGAGGTTACAGGAGATCTAGAGCTTATGAGCCCTCTCTTTCCTAATGATAAGAGGCAGGATTATCTTACACTTGTCAAACATGCCCACGATGTTTCCAAGTTTGTTAATCGTGCAGCTTTTGACTGCTTTGATTGCATAAGCAGAACCTCTGCCATTGCCATAGGTGCTCGTAGGATTGCCTGGCTCCAGGCATCTGACTTAGAACTCTGGGTACAGGACAAACTGGGGAATATCCCTTGCACAGGCGAAAATCACTTTGGCAAAAATTGGCAAGAGAAAGCTAATGAACTGGATGCTGATAACACCACTTTGGATAGACTATCCAAGACTACAGCTGATCCTGCAAGGAGAAAATCCTACAAGAAATCATTCTTCTCTAAAAAGAAGAGGTTTTACCCCTCCTATACTCAGCAGGTGCATTCTGCAGGTCAGTCTGCCCGAAAGGGACAGCAGCCCCCAAAGCAATGGAAATCAAAGACTGCTAAGCCTCAACCGGCCCAGCAGACTCAGCCTCCACAGGGGCTTTGACTCCCATCTAGAGAACTTGGTCTTCCTGGCCCTGAACGGGCCAGAGCCTTCCACCATCCCAGGAAGGTTGTGTCATTTTGCCCCCAGATGGGGGCAGATAACAGCAGAAGAATGGACTCTTTCCATTGTAAGAGAGGGGTACAAGCTTCATTTCTTCAACATGCCCCCTCCTACAGTGTTAAGACAGTTCAATTCTCAGGCTTCACTTAATACTCAGTTGGGTCAAGAGGCCAGTTTACTTCTTGCCCAGGGGGCAATAGAAGACATACCCATTTCCCAACAGGGTACAGGGTTTTACTCCCCTTATTTCCTTATTCCAAAGAAAACAGGGGGACACAGACCCATTTTAGACCTCAGAGAACTGAACAAATTCCTGTTCAAAGAGAAATTCAAGATGATTTCTCTGGGAACTCTGCTGCCATACCTTCAGAGTCAGGATTGGCTTTGTTCTCTAGATCTCAAGGATGCGTACACTCATGTTCTCATCCATCCAACTCACCAAAGATTCCTTCATTTTCTTTTTCAAGGAAAGCACTACCAATACAGGGTGCTTCCTTTTGGCCTGGCCTCAGCACCAAGGGTGTTTACGAAATGCATGGCTGTAGCGGCAGCATTTCTTTGCACTCTAGGAATATTCGCCTTCCCCTACTTAGACGACTGGCTCATTCGAGCCCCATCAGAGTCAGAGGCCAGAATTTCCCTATCTTGCACAATGCGTATCCTCCAGTTAGGATGGATTTGGGCCTGGTCATAAACATCCCCAAATCCAGCCTAACTCCCACTCAGTCTCTAGAGTTTATAGAAGCTTTGCTGGATACCATAAAAGCAAGGGTCTATCTTCCACAGGCCCGCTGCCTTCGCATTGTGCAATTAGCCTCCCAGGCAGTGTTAAAAAATCATCTCACTGCTCGGGAGATGTTACAACTACTAGGCCACATGGCATCTACCGTGCACGTGGTTCCCTATGCTCGCCTCCATATGAGAGCAGCCCAATGGACTTTATCGACTCAGGCAGCCTGATGCCTGAGTCCACTATCAGACAAAATAGCAAATACAAGTCGCCTTATTTTGTCTCTACAATGGTGGCAGTCAACCCAAAACCTGTTGATGGGGTCCCCTTTACAGCAACCCCTACCCCAGGTTACTCTAACAGACGCCTCACAGGTGGGTTAGGGAGCTCATCTGCAAGATCTCTCAACCCAAGGCACCTGGACTCCACAGGAGACCCACTTACATATCAATCTTCTAGAACACAGAGCAGTCTTCCTTGCTCTTCGAGTGTTCCATACCCAGCTCAGCTACAAGACAGTCCTGATTCAGAGGGACAATCAAGTAGCTATGCTCTATCTGAACAAGCAGGGAGGAACAGTCTCTCTGTCGCTTTGCAGTGAAGCTTTGTGACTATGGGCCCTCGCCAGAGAGCATCAGATTCATCTCCTTACGGTGTATCTGCCAGGCATTCAAAACTCTTGGGCAGACAGACTCAATCGAGTTCTGCTTCCATACGAATGGTCTCTCCATGCAGACCAGGTAGCAAAACATTTTCAAATTTGGGGAACTCCGGACATAGACCTCTTTGCAAGTCTGTTGAATGCCAAACTTCCCCGGTTCTGTTGCAGAATTCCGGCTCAGGGTTTTCAGGCCAGGGATGCTTTCCTCCTCCATTGGGGTCAGGACTTCCTATATGCTTTTCCACCTGTTCCCCTAATTCCCAAAACCCTATTCAAGCTTCAGAGAGACAAAGGCCACCTGATTCTCATAGCTCCACATTGACCATGGCAGGTGTGGTACCCTCTACTCCTGCATCTCTCTCAAGCTGCATCTCTAGAGTTAGGATCTGCTCCAGATCTCCTGTCTCAGGAGGATGGGATGTTGTGGCATCCCAATCCCCACTCGCTGCATCTCAGGGCCTGGTTGCTGAGAGCCTAGACCTTCATGGTCTTAACCTTTCTCAACAAGTAAAGGATGTCCTTTGTGCTTCCAGGAAACCTTCCACAAGATGCTTGTATGCTTTCAAGTGGAAAAGGTTTTCCATATGGTGTTCGCAAAAGGGTCTTCACCCCTCTGCGATACCTCTGGAATCATTACTGGAGTATCTCCTTCATTTATCTAATGCAGGACTTAAGACTAACTCAGTAAGAGTTCATTTAAGTGCTATTTCAGCTTCTTTAAAACCTTTAAATGGACAGCCTATTTCCTCTCATCCTCTCATAGCGAGATTTGAGGGGCCTTCTTCTAACTAAGCCTCCCATTAGGCCACCTCCAGTGGCATGGGACATGAATCTAGTTCTTGGGCAGCTCATGAAGCCAACTTTTGAACCTTTAGCTACTACCTCCTTGAAATTCCTTTCCTGGAAAGTTATCTTTCTCATTGCAATCACATCAGCACGTTGCATCAGTGAATTTCAAGCATTAGTTGCTGATCCTCCTTACACAAAGTTCATTCATGATAAGGTAGTCCTTAGGACTCATCCACACTTTATGCCAAAGGTGGTCTCACCTTTTCATTTAAACCAGGTGGTTTACCTGCCTGTATTTTTTCCAAGGCCTCATGCTTCCAATGCAGAAAGGAATCTTCATACTTTGGACTGTAAAAGAGCACTTGCCTTATCTCCAGGAACAAGCAGGAATGAGTCTTCACATATGGGTACGTCGGTACTGACGGAGTCTGCGCGGGAACGCTTCCCAGTGTCCAATCAAGAGCTTTTGGAAGCATCCCAGCACGCCTGCATGCTGCTTTCCCGCCTTTCCCAATTGCCTCTCCTCAGTTTTCGTTTTTCCGCGGAGCCGGCAGGACGCCCTCCTGGCACCGCAGAAAATTCTTGTTTGTAATTTTTAGTTTTCTTGTGGTTGCGGCTGTCTTCCCGATGCCACTGGTACCGCCAGTGTTTTTTCTTCTTTTCTTGAAAAATTTTTCCTTTTCCACGGGATATTTTTTCTTCATAGTGTCCCGCGGTCTCTTAGGCCTCTTCTTTTCCTTCATGGAACCGCCAGACACTTTCTCCAAGAAATGTTCCGACTGTGGCGGTACAACTTTATTTTTAGACCCTCAAAGTCGGTGTCTAACCTGCTTGGGTCCTGACAACAGTTTGGTGAGAAGAGGTCTTCAACATCGAGGTTCCCTCGATACATGGTTGCCCTCCAACTTCGGGGCACCGTCCCCTTCTTCTTCCACACAGGATCAGGTAACCCACAAACAGTCTGTTAAGACTAGCCAGTCCTCGAGTGGTAGGTCTCATGCACAGCATGTAGACGGCTCCGGCCTTGCCCTCGAGGGCCCACTGGCTTCAAAACCCTGGCGGGAGTCTTCGGTCTCCAAAGCAGATAAGGGGTTTCAGGTTGTTCCTGAGGTTCACCCCTCACAGAACATACCTCAGCCGTGTCCGGTGGTGTCATCTGCTTCGAGCTGTACCGGTACCCTGGCATCGGCACTGGTGTTGGATGAAACAGTCCTCACCAGGGATCGTCATCTGGCGTCCTCGGTACCTTCGGGACCAGTGGATACACTCCAGACTGACTTTCCATTATCGGTACCAGCACCGATACTACCACCTCCGTCGGTACCCTCCAGACGTGCATCGATAGACTCGTTTTCTTCGATGCTGAGTCTGGAATCGATCTCCAGTCTGGAGGACTGGGTACCGACTCGCCTTGGTACCGGCTTTTGGTGGTTCCGAAGGCTCGGTTCCGATGATTCGGATCCACAACTCTCGGTTCCTTCGAGGCCGATTGAGTTGCCGCTGGTTGACCGTCCTTCACCACTGTCAGACACGGTACCGAAATCGGCTCTGCCCTCGATGCCGAGTTTGGAATTGATCTCTAGTCTAGAAGATTCGGTACCCATAGGTTTTGGTACCGACATCGATCGATACCGGTGCTTCGGTACCGAGGATAGTGACTGGAGGGTTTCGGTCACCTCGGTACCGATTGAACTGTCACCGATGACTACTCCGATGTCTTTGTCGGGCTCGACTCCGACATCGGTACCAGTATTGACATCGGTACCGGTATCCACAGTAGCATCGTGGCCAACTCCTGCCATGCTTTTTTCAACAGGATCGCTCCATTCTATACCAAGCTTGGAGTCGATACCTGGCATGGACAATGTGGTAAGGACGGTTGCTGCTCCTGATACCCAGTACCAGCAACCATCCCTTAAGCATTCCACACTGCACTGTGCAGGATCTTCTATTCCTATATATTTGGATACCTCTGTGGGTGCTCAGGCTAGTTCTTTAAATCTAACCTGTCCAAGAGAGATTCCTGTTGGGGATCCCTCTTTTCAGAGTTTCCTCCTGGATATAGCAAGATCTCTTGCCATTCCTATCCCAGGACATGATCCTGCACAAGGCTCTCTTTCTACCAAAGCAAAGGGGAACATAATGCTTCCTTTGCATCATTCCTTGCAGGATCTCCTTCTAGGAATGTGGGAAACATATTTCAGGGTACCCCCACCTCCCAGGGCAACTGATCTGTTATATCAGGTGCCCCCCTCTCCAGGGTTTCAAAAGACTCAACTTCCTCATCATTCCATAGTAGTGGAATCAGCAATGAGGAGGGTAAAGAGTAAGAAAAAGCACTCTTCCTATCCGCCAGGTCGTGAGTCTAAAACACTAGATGACTTTGGACGTCAAACCTTCCAGACATCTATGCTTTCTGCAAGAATTCTCTCATATATTTTTTATATGAGTCTTTCTCTTGAGGAGGTCACAAAGCAATTGCATCTTTTGTCTCAGATTCCAGGAGTACAGACTATTCCTCACTGCTTAAGCATATTCAGAATATCTCTTGGTTTTTTTCTCGTGCTTCCCTAGACTCTTTTGAGTCTGTTAGCAGGACTTCTGCTATAGCTATAGGAGCACGACGTAGAGCCTGGCTCCAAGCTTCAGACTTGGACAAATGGGCACAACAAAGGCTGGGACATACTCCTTGCACTGGAGAAAATCTTTTCAACAAGGAGTCTTTACGTCAGGTTACTCAGTTGTCCACTGATTTACCTGTTCCTAATGGTTGTTTTACCCCTTACTCTGTCCCAGTAGGTAGGAAATGTCCTACCAAACTTTCTTCCCACAGGAGAAGAAGGTTTTATTCATCATTTGCCCATCATACAGATGTTCCCCACCAGGGGAAGCATCATCCTGGTCTGCAGAATCCAACCTCTCACCAGGCTCAGCAAACCCAGCCCCTGCAGAGTTTCTGATCATTCATCATCAGATGCTTGTGACTCTTGGGGTTAGAATCTACAGTTGCTTCTTCTCAATAGAGGCAATCCACCGCTTTATTCTAACCCCTACACATGGATCTTTTTTCAAAAGATATCTTTTTTTTCTATATTTCTTTGAGCTGTCAGGATATTCATGCCTATAAGTCCCAGGTTTCTCCTCTTTTTCCTGCTAGGGAAAGAGGTCTAACCACTATCAGATGATAGTTCCTGTGCCAGCATGTATTTTTCCTTTCTATAGACTTACTACTTCGTAAGTCTTCTTCAGCTCTATTCTCTTCACCCTCTTACCAAGTTTTTCCTCTGTAAGAGCGGAATTACTTACTGAGAGGCTTTCTCTTCAGCCTCTCTACTTTTCTCACTTTCCAGTGCGGAGTTTACCTCCTCTGCTCAATCTTGCTTTGGAGCAGCTTATCAGACATGTCCAGAGTTTCCTACTCCTGTTCTGTCTGTTCTTTCTGTTTTTTTGAACAGTAAGATTCTTTCTGCTGTCTTGCTAACAGCTGCCCATGCAGGAGCTTTAATGTTTGGACCACTGGTTCTTATCCACAAATAACCAGATTGTCCTCCACTAACATTCTGTCTAGTCTTAGTAGTGGCTCCAAGTCAGTGCTCCATCTCTCTTGGAGATCATCTCACTACAAGCTTTCTAGATTGTTTTCTATTCTGCCATCTTCATTTCCTGAGTTTGGCAGCATAGTTGGCAGAGATACTGGCTCTCTAACAGCCAGTTCTATCTCCTCATTCTCCTGCATCATGCTCTCTGCAATCTACAGAGAAGCTTTCCACTATGGGCCCTTGCTAGAGAGCATGGGTTTTTTATTTCTCCAGCAGCTATCCTAGCTGGTTAGAAAAGGCTTTTCAGTCATGTCTCCCATGACTAGAAGGTTCTCCCTTCTTTTACTATCTCCTTTTTTGATATAAAGGACATAGCCCTCCTCTACGTGAAAGCTCAAGGAGTTGCCAGTTCCCTGCTTTGGTCCATAGTATTCCCAATCGGGGATATGCTCATCCTCATGGTCAGAACGCATGATACCTTTGCCCTTAAGCAGGTCAACATGGTGTCTCATCTCTAGGCGTCTTCTGTCTGCTTACCATGCTAGAATCCTGGAAGACTCAGGACTTGCTGGCTGCACATTGACATTGTCCTTTGTTTTCACGTAACAGTCCTGGTTATTTTTCACTAACTAGCATTCTTGCAGATCATGACCAGGAGGAACAGATTCTCTATATGTCTTCTCAAGTAGGTTCCACCTCCTTGTTCTTAGATGAATCTTTCCTCTCCACATATCCTATGTGATCACTGTGCTGTAAGCATATCTCTGTCTATTTAACTGCAGACACCCATATGTAGGCCTACATATCCATATTTATTTTTTGTGTGTATTTTATGCCCTGCCATATCTCACTATAGATATATTCTTATATATCTGTCTCTCTCTCTCTCTCTCTCTATCTATCTATCTATCTATATATATATATATATATATATGTTGAGATATTTTATTATAGATAGATATGTATCCACATACTTCTCTCTCACTGTCTATCCTCATATAGCTATATGATTCTGACAGAGGGGCTTTACCCATACCTATGCTATCTAGCAGGTTTGGGATTCTACACACACAACCACTCCTGTGGTAGTCTACAATTTTTATACCATAACCTAACGGTTTAGGTACCTCTGAAGCTCTCCGTGCTCAATATCTCTCCTAGCTTACCCCAGTTAGGAGAGACATTGTGGATCTTCAGTTAATCACAGGCTTTAACGCCTCAGGCATTTGTCATCTCTTTTTGGGATACAAGGAGTTCCCACACCCTTGTCTCCCCACAAGGACTGTGCCTGTTTGTCCAAATAGGTTAGCCTTCTCTTTTTGCTCGTAAGAGTGACTCACTCTACCTCCAAAAGAGCTAGGGGTTTTCTCATAAAGCCTACGCTGAAGGCCCACCGTTTTTGGACTACCCCAGTTTCCCTACTGGGGTTACCTGTTACCTTTCAAGATTTTGACCTCCACGGTTTTTCCTACAGGATTATTACCTCCACTTACAGTGGGGTCCTCTTCAAGGTTCCTCTACTAGGTTTCCCAGTAGCAGGGCCGGATTTACGTATACGCCATGTACGCCATGGCGTAGGGCCCACAGCCGGCAGGGGCCCACAAAAAAAGAACCAGGTTTTTTTTTTAACTCAATTAAAAAAAAAAACCTGGTGGCTGCCGCCGCGGGGCCCCCTCTGCTGCCGCGGGGGCCCCGTCTACAAGCGGGTCGGGTCGGGTCGGGTCGGGTCGGGTCCGGTCCGGTCCGGTCCGGTCGGGTCTCTCTCCCTCCCTCCCTCCCTCGCTGCAGGCTGCGAGAGACGCGAAGATAGAGCGTCTCCTCGCGTCTGTGTTAAGCCCGCAGGGGCTGATGGGATTTACCATAATCCCCTGCCGGCTTAACACAGACGCGAGGAGACGCTCTCCCTTCGCGTCTCTCGCAGCCTGCAGCCTGCAGCGAGGGAGGGAGAGAGACCCGACCCGACCCGACCGGACCGGACCGGACCGGACCCGACCCGCTTGTAGACGGGGCCCCCGCGGCAGCAGAGGGGGCCCCGCGGCGGCAGCCACCAGGGTTTTTTTTTAAATTAAATTTTACTGTAGGCCGGGGGGGGGTAGGACTGGTAATGGGCTAGGGGGGGGGGGTCGGACGGGTAATGGGCTATGGGGGGGGGTTAGGACTGGTAAGGGGCGATGGGGGGGGTAGGACTGGTACTGGGCTATGGGGGGGGGTAGGCCTGGTAAGGGGCTATGGGGGGGGGAGGACGGGTCAGGGGCGATGGGGGGGGGTAGGACTGGTAATGGGCTATGGGGGGGTTAGGACTGGTAAGGGGCTATGGGGGGGGTAGGACTGGTAATGGGCTATTGGGGGGGCTGGGGCTGGAAATGGACGGGGCTGGAAATGGACTGGGGGGGGTAGGGCTGGTAATGGGCTATTGGGGGGCTGGGGCTGGAAATGGGCTGGGCTGGGCTGGGCTGGGGGGGTTAAGGCTAGAGGTGGGCTGATGGGGTTAGGACTGGTAATGGACTGTGGGCTGTTGGGTGGACTTAGAACTGGCAATGGGCTTGGGGGGGTTAAGACTGGTTTTGGGCTGTGGGCTGATGGGGGCTGTCTGGTAATGGGCTTTGGGGGGGGGCTAGGACTGGAAATGGGCTGGGGGGTTAAGACTGGAGGTTGGCTGATGGGGTTAGGACTGGTAATGGGCTGTTGGGGGGGGTTAGAACTGGTAATGGGCTTTGGGGGGGTTAAGACTGGTAATGGGCTGTGGGCTGATGGGGGTTGTCTGGTAATGGGCTATTGGGGGCTAGGACTGGAAATGGGCTGGGGGGTTAAAACTGGAGGTGGGATGATGGGGTTAGGACTGGTAATGGGCTGTGGGCTGATGGGGGGGGTAGGACTGGCAATGGGCTATGGGGGGCTGACTGGAAATGGGTTGATGGGGTTAGGACTGGAAGTGGGCTGATGGGGGGTTAGGACTGGTAATGGGTTATAGGGGGGGCTTAAACTGACAATGGGGTGATGGGGGTTAAGGACTGAAAATGGGGTGATGGGGGGTTAAGGACTGTAAGTGGGGTGATGGGGGGGCTAGGACTGGTATTGGGTTGGGGGGTTGCTAGGACTGGAAATGGGCTGATGGATGGCTAGGACTGGAAATGGGCTGATGCAGGGACTAGAAGGGAATGGATGCTGGGTGAGGCTGGAACTAGAAGGGAGCTGATGTTGGGGGAGGATTAGAATGGGATGGGGCTGGAAGAGTAAAATGGAGAAGGGAAAAATATTTTGTGTGGGAGGGATAAAAAATCTACAATTGGCCGGGTATTGGGAGAGTAAGTGGGGATTGAGGATGGAGGGGTAAAATTTGAGTGGATGAAATAGGAATGAGGAAAGAGCAAAAGGAGAAAGATTAGTATGTTAAAGCAGATGTAGAGAGAGAATGGAAAAAAATCTAGAAGAGAGAAGAAAGGACAAATGGACAGCAGACGATGGAGAGTTAGCAGAAGACACGAAGAAACCAGAAGAAAGTGGCTGGAGCAATTGCAGCTGAAAAAAATGCACAAAAGGTAGAAAAATATCTCTTTATTTTGAATTTATTAATTGGAACATGTCAGCTCTGGTAAATGTGCATCATTAACATCTGTGCTTTGTTTAGTACAAGAGCAAATTAATGTATAGTTTTATTTCTACAGTGTTGTACATTCCAAGTTTGGCTTTTGGGATTCCCTGTTTAATTATTGTCTTCCTATTTCTAAATTGTGATTACTTGTTTGGTGATGGTCTATGTTCTGCATGTGTAACTGAGCTGAGGTGTTCTGTTTATATAATTCCTATTTGACATTGCCACTTGTTCTCTTTCCCCAGTAGGTCATGTATTGTTGTTCTCTGAAATGTATTGGTTTAATATTTGCAGTGTTGCCTTTTGATTGGTAGAGTATGGTGCTTTGTGAGTCCTGGTAGTGCTGTTAGGATACGGCGGGTTTACTATGGGCAGTGTTTGTAGTAGTTCCTAATGTGTCTGGCAGTTGGCACTGGATTATAGTAATGTAGAAATCTTTTAGTCTTTCTTTATCCATACACTCATTAAGAGGCACATTTACTAAAAGTTAGTATATGGTAACATTATGCAAATATTTATGCAAATGAGGCCCCTTATGCAAATGAGGTCCGCACCCCCCTTGGGCCGCCCCTGCTGGGGGCCCACAATTTTTGTTGGCGTAGGGCCTCACTCAAGGTAAATCCGGCCCTGCCCAGTAGATCCATGAACCTCCATACTTCTGTGAAATCCTGTCAGAGGAGGTCCATATTGCAATATTCTTTGCAATATTATTGATGACAATCATCATCCACACATGGACTCCATCTCTGCAGTCCTATGCTAGGTTAGCTGTTCCACAGCTTCCTTCTTCAATTCCTACCCTCCATCCTCAGGATGCCTGGTGTTCTGGGAGATAGCATGTTCCAGCCTATGACATGCTGGGACTCCAGGCATCTCAGCTTGGGAGTCCCCATATGTGAAGACTCATTCCTGCTTGTTCCTGGAGATAGCACAGTTACTTACCTGTAACAGGTGATCTCTGGGGACAGCAGGAATAAGTCTTCACAACCCTCCCACCTCCCCAGGAGTTGTATCTCTATCTATCTTTCCTTTCCTCTCTCTCTCTCTTTGTCTCAGCTTTAAAACTTAACTGAGGAGAGGCAATTGGGAAAGGCGGGAAGGCAGCATGCAGGTGTGCTGGGATGCTTCCAAAAGCTCTTGATTGGTCACTGGGAAGCATTCCCGCGCAGACTCCGTCGGTACCGACGTACCCATATGTGAAGACTTATTTCTGCTGTTCCCAGAGATCACCTGTTACAGGTAAGTAACTGTGCTTTACTTACATAGGACACAGCAACATAGAAAGTCCTCCCAACTCTTTGTTGCTTTCGATCCTTCTCATTTGGGACTTCCAGTCTCCAAGAGAACATTGTCCAACTGGATTGCACAGTATATTTCTTTTGCCTATCAGAGTAAGAACCCTTCTCTGGAAGGCCATGTCACAGCTCACAATGTGAGAGCCATGGCAGCCTCAATGGCTCATCTACACTTTGTGTCTATTGACGTCATCTGTCGAGCAGCTACTTGGGCCTCAGTTCATACTTTCACAGCCCATTACTGCTTAGACAAGGACTCCCGCCGGGATGCCTTGTTTGGTCAGGCTGTTCTACAACACTTGTTCCATACTTAATCAACTCCTTCCCACCTTTCACGGTAGGATGCCAAAGATCCATGGGGGGAAGTGGAGCCCTTTCACAGGGGCACGCAACTTCTGGGCTCTCTCCCTGGCATTGGTAGCTAGGGAGTCCCCATATGTGAAGACTACATTCCTGCTTGTTCCTGGAGATAGCATAGTTACTCACCTGTAACAGGTGATCTCTGGGAAGAGCAGGAATTTAGTCTTCACAACCCACCCAACTCCCCTAGGAGTGGTATCTCTCTTTTCTTTTCTTTCCCTCCCCTCTCTCTCTCTTTGTCTCAGCTTTAAAACTCAACTGGAGAGAGGCAGTTGGGAAAGGCGGGAAGGCAGCACGCAGGTGCTGTGGGATGCTCCCAAAAGCTTTCTAATTGGACGCTAGGGAGCGTTCCCATGCAGGCTCCATCGGTACCGACGATACCCATATGTGAAGACTAAATTCCTGCTGTTCCCGGAGATCACCTGTTACAGGTGAGTAACTATGCTTTATTTGAAAGAGGGTCCTGTGCTTTACACTTCTGTTGGGGTGAACCCTGGAGCCACGACAATTAACAAGAGGGCGAAAAACCCCAACACTACACAACAATACTATAAAGTGGTTCACATCCTATCTGAGAAATAGAACACAGCAAGTTAAATGCGACCAAAAAAAATCAATATTTATTTAGACAGTTTTGTATGCCACCTTATCCTTCAATCAAAGTGGTCACAACACAAGTGGGGGATACATTTAACACAAGGTGATATGAGACACATACACTAATACTTACAGGGAACATGGGCAATGGAGGGTTAAGTGGCTTGCTCAAGACCACAAGGAGCACCCGTGGGACTAGAAACCCCAGTCCTTCCGGCCCAAGGTTGCTGTCCTCTAGTGGGATTTGAACCCCTGACCTTCCAGCTTGAGGTAACTTGCCCCACCCACTAGGCCACTCCTTCCTCATAAATTTCCCTATCACTCAGGGCATACCCCAAGGATCAGCACTCTCGTCCATCCTATTCAATATATACATCCAACCTATCTGTGACATAATCAAAAGTCATGGAATACATTGCCAACTATATGCTGATGACATTATGGTATATGCCCCAATAGATACACTCGAACCTTATATGGCCCCTTTGACCCAGTGCCTTGAAGAAATGACCAAATTTGCCTCCATGCTTACAAGCTGCTCTGTCACCAGTTCAGCAGTGCTTAAGCTAGGAGGACTTGAGAGGCATATAGGGCTTGTAATTCCCTATACCGGTCTCTCTTCCCAGCTGAATAAACTTACCGTGCCTTTCCTGTGTCCCATAATACCTTAAAGAAGATATCCTCAGTGTAATTAAAAATTTTAAAATTCATCTCACTCTGCCTCTAAAGTATTTCAAATATCTTTCTTCTATAGCATATTCAACCTCAACCCTGAGTGGGGCAACACTAAGCAGACACCAAGGCATGATATGACAGGACAATTGGGCCAGTCTGAATTTGAGAAAAAAACATCTCGTTTTCCTTGGAGTCAGGAGTCAAGAATCATACCGAGAAGAAAGAAAGGTAAAACATCTTTCTGGCCAGGGTCATGTCTTCCAAAGATCCAGTAGGTTATATTGCTACAGACATTCCCTCAACTCCTTCCCTTCTGCTTTCCACCCTTTTTTAACTTAGTGGATCTATCTTGTTTGGTCAATATACAATTAAAATCCCCCCAATAACTTTTTCCTTTTGACCATGGTGAAAAAATTCCCAATCCATTGTTGGGGAAAAAAGTTCCCTTAGGACCATTGAAGGCATATAAATTCAGAATGAAAATATCATCATAATCAGTTCTAACCTGGATCTAAACCACTCTCCCCTTATTATCCATGCCAGTATCATATAAGATAAAGGTGATAGTTTTGTTGACCAAGATAGCCACACCTCGCTTCTTAGAGTTACAAGCAGAATAGTAGATATTTCCCCAACTCACCCACTATGGAGTTTTTCATGCTCAGGTGCAGTAAGATGAATTTTTAAAAATAAAGCAAAATCAGAATGATTGATTATCCCTCAAATATTTCAGAATTCCTTTCCTTTTATTTGGCCATTAAAACGTTCAATGATACTATTCTGTATCAGATCTTATTACCATACAATAGTATTATACTCACCATTTCATCCATGCTAAGCTTCCCTCCCCATTTCCATTCCTCCATCTCAACCACCACACATTACCCCACTCAGTCATGACACTCACACAGTTACAACCATGACTTAACAACCAAAATGTGAACAAATTCTATCAAATCTTGTGTAAATACTCTGCAAATTCACACACCTCAGGATTCCAACCTGGAGATATGAAGTCTTCCCCCTCCCCCCACCCACACCATTTACACACCAATGCCATTAGGAGAGCTACAAAACACAGTCACATTCAGCAATGTCTGATTGTAAAGTATCCAAACAACCAGCATACTGAAGTCAAATCATAGTTATAAGCCAACCATAGGTCAACAAGCAGAGCCAATGTAGCAGGGCAAGTCTCAAGTTGCTAGCAGACTATGGGTTTTCTTCACTAAGGACTCCATTGGCTCTCCTTCAGCATCAGTAAAATGGTGCTCTGAAGCCCTGGAAGTATTGCTAGAGTCCTTCACAGAATGGCACAGAAGCCTCTGGAGAATCAGAGCATGCCCTTCTCTGGTAAAATGACAGACTGTTGTGAACGCACAGGGGCTTGCTGAGTGCATGACGATCCAGGGTGACTAGAGAAGCCATGTTGCCATGCCCACTCACTTTCACACATGAAAAACTGCCAATTGTTTTGCTCATGTACCATCAATTTAGCAGGATAGCAAAGATCATATTTAAGATTTAATTTAAGCATGTAATCTTGACATTGAAGCATCTCCTTCCTCTTGCATATAGTCTTCACTTAAATCTGGGTAAATTGCCAACTTCCAAGAATTAAATAGCTCTTGCTTGCTTGATTGACAGATTTAATAATACACTCCTAAATTTGAAACCTTAAGAGCTGGGCAATAATTATTATTATTAATAATTATAATTGTCTAGGCAGTTTATCTGCACTTGGCCTAGGACGCATTTCTCTGTTTACTCGTTCAATCTTGCATAAGTGTCCCTCTTGCTCACATGGCTAGCATGCCATTAATATCTTAGACACAAGTGATCATATAAGGATGCTCTTCTCCCTCTGGTACTCTAAAGATTTGTACATTTTTTTCTTCCACTTTCTCTTTAAAGTAAGCTAGTTGCTTGCGCAAAGTCGTAGATTGTAACCTGTTCCTCCACTTACTAGTCCTCCAACGTGCTTACTCTGTTCTCTACTTTTCCTACTCATACCATGAGTGACTCACACTTTTCTTCAAACTTCAGGAAGATGCTAGAAATGCACATAATCCAGAAATGTTACGGGGCAAACTGCTAATCTCCCTCACGCTCAAATGCCTGAAATATACCAAAAACTGGACTTTTATGCCATTCAAAATGTAAATAGTTAACAGCCCACCGATCTGTCTAAGGGTTAAACTGTAAATAGTTACATGCAGTTTGAATCCTTGTGCAATTAACTTGTTAGTTGTACCATGTTCTTTGTAACTTCTGTTTGCTGTAAACCGCCTTGATACCACTGAAAGAAATGTTACATAAATAAATAAAATAATGATGGTATTTAAGATCTCCTACTAATGATGATATTTACTGTAAGATCTCAATCTTAAGAGTATCTATTTTTGTTTGCACCAGGGTTTGCAGGCCAGAGGAAATTAGCTATACTATTTCGTCGCCTTCACTGCCTAAAACCGATGCTGGAAGAAATATGTGAAGGGCAGAGTCAACCCAATTCTCAAATTTGTACCTTTTCAGTATACATTTCTGTCAAGTTTTAATATCCTTCAGTTTCAAAGTTTTTTTAGCATTTTTGCAAAATGAAATTTCAGATTAAACACATCACCAAGAGAAATTTGGTGTGCCACACAGGGAAGCTTGGGAGCACAGCTCAAACACATCTACTTCTCATTAGATTCAGACTGGATGTTGCATGTAGGCATTTCTGAGAGTGTAATTTGTGTAGCAATATGGTATACACACTTATTTTATTGAATATGTGAGTATACATGTAAAACCCTATTATGCATAGGATATCTAGCTAAGAATTGTGATATCCAGGCCTGGGCATTCAGAATTCCACAGCATTTTACAAAATGTTTTGCTAAATATTGAACCTTTTTTTGTAAGTATGCTGGCCAGCTGTGGCCTTTGGCAGTCACTTAACCCTCCATTGCCTTGGAAGAAAGGCCTATGTAATAACCAAAAATGAATTAGCACATTAAATCAACTAAAAAAATGTAAAGCTAATCCTTGTAGAGATAGCAGGAGAAAAAACACATATCAAAAATATAATCAAATGTCGGAAAGGTCCATTATACAAGGGGGAAAGAGGAAACCCTCTTAACAATGAACCTTTCCTTTTTAATCTTTAAATCAATGATGTGTTAAAATGAAATAATATGTGGTTTCTGTCAAATATCCAAACAAGCCATAAATGCTAAGACACAATGTAATTTAAATTCTTATTCTTAGCTGGCGGTTGGAGAACAATAACAGGATCAATCAAATGGAGGCCGAAAGCAAGCCAACCGGCATGAAAAGTAATCCAGGAGAGCGAACTACGACACAATGTCGTGTTTCGGGTCCAACACGACCCTTTTTCAAGTAGTAGAAAAGATAATGAGCTCCCTGATGGTACGATGGTATCTTAAACCTGAATCCTTAACAAACACTACAAACAAGCCCATGTTCCCTGTAAAATAGTTATCTCCAAGTTATAATGCCCTGTTCAATGTAATTTCAGTTTGTTCAATGTAAACCGCACTGATGCAGAATAGCACAGTATATAAGAGAATGTAAATAAATAAATAAATAAATAAATAAATAAATGTTCAAAGATCCGTAGGAACGCACTTGTTGAATCTCATAGTCCCTCAAAGGAGGATAGCGTCTGATGTCACAGGGCAGAGTGTTGCAATATATACCCAAAGGAAGGCAGCTATGGAAGAGCCAAAGGACCAAACAAAGTTCAAGATCCCAAGGTGCTCCACCAATCTAATTCTAAGTTTAGCCCATTAGGGATAACAGTATTTAAGGTAAAAATCCAGCGTTGCTCCAGTATCTGTAAACGATGTTCTCGATCTCCACCTCTAGGGTCCGGAGGAACGTGATCTATGACACACCATTTAAAATCTGAGAAAACATGCTGTAATAAAACACAATGAGAGACCAACGGGGCTGTTAAGGTCTTCATGTGAATCCATGATTTGTGCTCTGGTAAACGCTTTTTAACAGGATGGATAGCACGTCCTACATACTGAAGTCCACAAGGACATGTCAATAGACAAACCACAAAAGATGAAGTGCATGAAGTATGCCATTTAGTAGTAAATCGTTGACCCATCCTAGAATGTATCCAACCTGAACCAACCTGAGATTGTGGACAAAAAAGACAACTGGCTGAACCACAAGAAAAATGACCCGGATCATCATGGGCCCATACAGGGCGATCTTGACCCACTGTGGAATGGACAACTATGTCCTGGAGATTACTGCTCCATTGGAATGCCACCATAAGTTCTTTCTGAAAACAAGGATGTAGGCTCAGAATGTGCCAATGTTTTCTTAAAATATCCACAACTCGGGAAGAACCAGTCGTATAGGGTAAAACACCTACAGTTTTATCAGTCCCTGCAGGTGTCAAATGTGTAACTCCTTCTGGGTTTAAAAGCCATTCCCAATGCACATATTTCACTCTTTTGTATGCTTTATCTTGCTTTGGATATCCCCGATGGAGGAGACGGGTATACAAATCCTTGGAATGGATTATAAATTGCTCAGCAGATGAACAAATTTGTTTTAAATGGAGAAACTGGCCAAAGGTAAAGCTCTACGAAGGGGGTCAGGGTGATGGCTCTGAAACTGTAACAGAGTGTTGTGTTGAACAGGTTTTCTGTATAATGTGGTACACAATTGGTTGTCAGATTTTTAAGGCAGACGTCTAAAAAATCTATAGTGGTAGAATGATATTTAGCCATAAATTGTATATTCACTTTTATAGTATTCAACCATAACAGAAATTGAGACAGAGAATGTTCTGTGTCCATCCACAAAAAGAAAACATCATCCAGAAAATGTACCCATAAGGGAATATGTTGAAACCATTCAGAAACATAAATTGCAGATTCCTACATGGAAGCCATATAAAGCGTTGCAACAGAAGGAGCCACAGTTGCTCCCATGGCTATTCCATAAACCTGAAGATAAAAATTGGAATCGTACAAAAAATAGTTTTTCGATAAAACCAAGGTAAGTAATTCCAAAAATGATGATTGTGGTATCTGATCTGGTAGTGGAACAGGTGCAGACTGGATGATGTCTATAGCTTCCCGGTGGTCAATATTAGTGTAAATTTATTTATTTATTTATTTATTTATTTTATTCACATTTATATACCGCATCTTCCAAGAGTTCAGTTGCGGTTTACAGTTAACAATAATTAACAAATCAAGTTTGTTTTACATGGAACATTGCAATAATACAGAACTTATTTACAAGGAACATCATATAAAGTATAGAACAAACAATGTGGTATAATACCGAACAGTGTGGAAACTATATACAAGTTATATATGAATATATATACATGGATTACATGGGGGAGGTCAGAAGATCATCATTGTAGAGTGCTATCTGTATAGGTTAAAGGTTTATTGCATAGAGCAACCGGATTGTCTATTTAACCTTTGTCTATTGTAGATATTGAGTTATTTATGTTATAATGTTTGGTGAACAGATAGGTTTTCAGTTTCTTGCGTAGTTCTGTGATCTCTGTTAGCTTTCATAGCTCCTCTGGAAGGGAATTCCAGATAGTAGGGGCTATGTGCGAAAATGCTCTATTGTTTGTTGATTTGTGGGCTTTTGTGAAATCTTTCGGGATTTTTAATCTGCATAGTTGTCCTTTTCTGTGTGTAGGCTTAGCTGGTTCTTTGTGTATTAAGTTACATAACATGGGTGGGGCCAAAGCATATAAGGCTTTGAATGTTGTTATTATTGTTTTGTAGATTATTCTACTTTGAATTGGTAACCAATGAAGGGAGACTAGTATTGGTGATATGTGTTGAAGGGAATTGATTTTCAATGTGATTCTAGCTGCAGCATTTTGTGCGAATTGCAATTGTTTTATACTTTGTTTTGTTAAGCCTATTAGGATTAGATTGGCAAAGTCAAAGTGTGGGGTTATTGTAGCTTGTATTATGTTGATGAAGTCCTGTGTGAAAACTAGTGGACGAAGTTGTTTAAGAGTTTTAAGTTTGAAATAGATTTTCTTTATGGTATTGCTGATGTGAGTTTCCATCGTAAGGTGTGTATCTAGCATGACACCTAGATATCTTATTTCCTTTTTTATTTTGATTTCTTGGCTTTGGAGTCTTATGTGTGATGGAGGGATATAGGTTCTGTTCTTGGTTACGATTAGAACTTCGGTTTTAGCGTGATTTATGTGGAGGTTTTGTGTTTTTAGCCAAGTTGTGACTTCATTATAGCAATCCGATAAGAGTTGAAGCGGTAGGTTGGGAATTGTAAAGAGCTGTTACATCAGAAGTAACTAGCCACACCATATCCATGGCAACCTCACATTGTGTTATGAGGGATAAAAAATGAAAAGTATCCCTCAGATAAGATTTAACCATAACCAACCAATCTTTGTAAAAAGCGGTCACAGAATTTGGACAACGGTTCCAAAACAGAACTACAACAGGAGACTATTGGTCTGCATGGTGGATTAAGCAGTGACTTATGTACCTTAGGTACTTTGGAATCCGAGGATGGCATGGAGTCAGAAATTTGGCCTCCTTAGAAGTTAAATAACCAGAATCTAGCACCCATTCCACTATCTTTGCAATGTCCGACTGTAGACTGTAGTTGAGCAGTGGGATCATGATGTAATAAACAACAGTATTTAGAATTGGATAAATGTCCCATGATCTGCTGGTGATAAAATGAAAAAGAAAGTAGAACTATAGAGCCCCCTTTATCAGCATTCCGAATTATCACGTCCGTATTATTACTAAAAGCAATGAGGGCATCTCGCTCTTCCCGTGATAAATTGGAATAAGACGATAACGAATTCTCTAAAGGAGCCAAATCTGACAATACCAATTGTTGGTATGTTGCAATGAAAGGTACTGTAGCACCAGGAGGAAGCCATGTTGAAGGGTTTTTAATGATCAAATAATCTGAAACAATAAATGATTTGTCAGCAAAAAATGCATCATTTGTAATTTCTGAAAAAATCGGAATAAGGCTTGTCGTGTCTTAAAAGAATTAAACCGAAACATCAGTACAAATGAAAGATACCGGTTCAGCACCCGCTCCTGAATTGCTCTTAAAGTATGGGAGCTTAAGTTCACCACTGCTGAGAGCAATGTAATCATGGTCTGTAACCCCTCCCTCGTCTGGAAAACAAAGTTCGATATGGAGGCTGGTTGCCACGTCCTCTGCCACCTCGAAAATCCTGTTGGGATCTATCAGTAAAAGCCGTAGATCCTAGGGCTGATGATACACTAGAATCAGTGTCCTCAGAGGAATGTTCAAACGTCACCTGCTTGTATGAACTGGTAGACCATCTCCAAGTGTACACCCTATCATTTTCATAGTCTGCTTTATCGCGATTATATTTCTTCAATTTTAAAGAATGTAAATAGTCATGAAAAGAAGTCGTCTGCTGTATAACCTCATCATACTGAGATAACAGTGATGTTTCGGAACGTAACTTCTCCTCCATCTCCACAAGTTGCACAGTTATAACAGCGGATTCAGCAGACAAACGTTCGATCAACAAAGCTATTAAATCTAAACTACATTTGTTCAGTATGCAGTTCCATTTTGACAAAAAAGGTTTGCATCCACAAACATTTTTGGTGCCTTAAGCATACATAGGCCCCATGGTATCATTCGTGTTTTAACTTGGGTCATAGTGGCCTCATGCAATAGAAGCCTCACCAGTTTTTTTCTTTAAATTCTTAACGTCTACTTTGCAATCTGTTTTTACATCTCCACTTATGGATTTCATCACATAACGCTGGACATCTAACAAGAGCAGTAATTTGTTCATCTGTGTATGCAAAAACTGCCGTATTGTCAAAAATGGGTACTATAACATTCTCTGCAAGATCAGAGGCCATCCTTAAAAAATGGTACTCAATAAATCTATGCAATAACCAAAAATGAATTAGCACATTAAATCAACTAAAAAAAATAAAGCTAATCCTTGTAGAGATAGCAGGAGACAGAACACATATCAAAAATAGAATCAAATGTTGGAAAGGTCCATTATACAAGGGGGAAAGAGGAAACCCTCCTAACAATGAACCTTTCCTTTTTAATCTTTAAATCAGTGATGTGTTAAAGTGAAATAATATGTGGTTTCTGTCAAATATCCAAACAAGCCATAAATGCTAAGACACAATGTAATTTCAATTCTTATACTTAGCTGGCGGTTGGAGAACAATAACGGGATCAATCAAATGGAGGCTGAAAGCAAGCCAACCGGCATGAAAAGTAATTCAGGAGAGTGAACTATGACACAACGTCGTGTTTCGGGTCCAACACAACCCTTTTACAAGTAGTAGAAAAGATAATGAGCTCCCTGATGGTACGATGGTATCTTAAAACTGAATCCTTAACAAACACTTAATATGTTCAAAGATCCATAGGAACGCACTTGTTGAATCTAATAGTCCCTCAAAGGAGGATAGCATCTGACGTCACAGGGCAGAGTGTTGCAATATAAAGCCAAAGGAAGGCAGCTATGGAAGAGCCAAAGGATCAAACAAAGTTAAGGATAGATAGTACGTCCTACATTCTTGACTTGTAGAAAGACGGTATATAAAAACTGTTAAATAAATAAATAAATAAATAAATAACATACTGAAGTACAAGTCACGGATTCACACAAAGACCTTAACAGCCCCATTGGTCTCTCACTGTATTTTACTACAGCATGTTTTCTCAGATTTTAAATGGTACACACCAGCCTCTCGTCCCCTATCATGTACAACTCCTTAGGGTTTCTGCATTCCAAGTGCATCAGTCTGCACTTCTTTGCATTAAATCTCAATTTGCAAGCATTAGACCATTCTTCTAATGTTTGTAGATCTTTTCTCATGTTGCCTACTCCCTTCTAAGTGTTTGCTTCATTGCAAATCTTCACATCATCTGCAAAAAGTCATACATTTCCTTTTAATCCTTCATTAATTCAACCTACAAAGATATTGAACAGTAGTGGTCCCAGGACCAATCCCAGAGGTTCTCCACTATTCACCTTCCTTTCTTCAGTTCCATTCACCACTGCCTTCTGTAGTCTTTCAGTCAACCAGTTCACAACCTTGGGCTGCTCAATTTATTCACAAGCCTCCTAATGCCAAAATCTAAGTAGACCACATCCGTCCCATGCCCTTGATTTAGTTCTCCAGTCACTCAATCAAAGATAGCAATCAGATTTGTTTGATATAATCTTCCTATGATAGTCATGCTGCCTCAGATCTTGCAAACTGTTGCATTTCCAGAAACACCACTATCCTTTCTTTCAGCTGTGCCTCCATTACTTTTCCCACCACCGAGGTAAGGCTTACTGGCCTGTAGTTTCCCCACTCTTTCTTTTTTTTCTGTTCAAAGGCACAATAGGATAATGTGCAATGATATTTTATCTCACAATATGTATCATTCTTCCCAGCACTTCAAATACTTGAAAAACATTTTTGTTGTTAAACCAATTTAAATCAAACCAGCACTCAACAGTGCTACTTTCCCTTTCAGCCCATTTTACTTTATTTTTTTGCATATAAATTTTCCTTGCCTATTTACCTGTTTATATTCTTTTAGATATGAGTGTACCCTCAGTTCTTAGAAGATCTACTGGCCAAGGATACTTAAATTCCCACCCACTCTACCCCTCACCCCACCCATCTGAAGGTTGTATTGCCTATATAGTAGTCATATAGTTTGGAGGACAGATGTCAATTAGGTGCAACACCCACCTTTTCTCCTTGTCCTAGAACTGCTTTATAACCATCTTAATCAGCATGTTGTGTATTGTCATCAGGCCAGCCTACTGCCTAGGGCGAGTAGGTTTGGTCTGCCTTGATATTCTATCTTCAGGGAGTATGATGCTGCATATTGCTCCTGCAATGCCTTGTGGGAATGGTAGTCCCCTTTCTACCCTCTGATTCAAGAAGGAGTTGCAGTCGAGTGTTAAAGGCAAAAATGACAAGGATTTTATTTCCCCTCCCAACAGAACTTAAGTGCAGATGAAATTAGGGCAACTTTCCATATATTTGGTAGGAGGAATGCATACAAGAACTAAGGTAAATGTGCCTCTTCATTCTCAGGCTTCCAAACGTGCAGTGCTCGTCACAAAAACAAAAGCAAACAAACAGCTTCTGATAGCAAAGGAAAATGTTCCCCTTTTCTTTGCTGCTTTATCAGCACTCTTATAGTAATGCTCAGCACAGGGATTCAATATGGTCAGCTATACATAGGGTGCAATCCATCTGTATATCAGCTGTGTCATAAACATCAGAGTCTATCTGCATCTCTTCCAGCTCAGCATTAGCTGGGTGTGGCTGTAAGCTGCTATCGTGGGTTTTAAAGTAACCTTCTTCTAGGCATTCAAGGATCTTCCCTTTATACCATTCTAAACAGCAGGGCTTGAAACTACCCTGTACTCTGGAGTTGCTTCCTGGGCTGTTTCCTATTTCTTGGCAACAACAAGGAAATACTTTTAAACTAGATTCATAGCTGGGCAAACTTTGAAGCCTACTTTCTGGCTTTAAGGAGGGAGGAATTCTCTGCTCTCTTGGCTCAGACAGGTTTCCAAACACCAGCTGTGTTTTCTTTCCTCTTAGCTTGCTGGCTTCTGCCTCAGACCTATAAGTGTTTTCCTGCCTTCGTCTCTCTCTTTCTGGAGCCTCCGAGCTTTTCCAAGCCTGCCTCCCAGGAGGTCTCTCCTTTCTCCTGCTTTTCCTGACCGGCACCTCTCTTGTGCTGCTTCCTTCAGGTTCTCGGGCTTTGGCTTCCTTGGCTCTTGCTACGGCTCTCTCTTGACCTGGTCCCTGACTGGGACCTTCACCTGGTCTCTCTCTTCCTTGCCTCTCTGTTTCTCTCGGTCTTCCTTTTAAAGCTAATGACCAATTATTATAGTTCTGTTTCTCAGGGCTTAGCTCTGCCCTTCCCCTGAACAGGTGTTTCTCATTAACCCCTAAGCTTGGTGATATGTCACAGCTTGGGCGTGTCCATTCGGCTCCTGACTTTCTCTGTTTACTTTCTTCTTGTAAACATTGAGCCATGTGCTCAGACTGCCTGTCAGATTCTAAGGTGGAATCTTCTACTATCCCTATCTCCATGGGCTCAGTAGGGGCTTCTTCATTACAGTATTCATTGCAATAATTGTGGTGCCTTCATTTTAAGAAAAAATATTTGGAGCCTAAGAGCTTACCCTATATGTCTCAAATTATCTGCCATGCATAAAGAATTGATTTTATTAAGGGAAGAATTAGCTGCAATTAAACACGCCTCCTCTAGGGTACAAACTGAAAAAAATCCACTACCACCCTCACAAAGAATCAAGCAGCCCAGGAGCAAATGGATCATAGTGGGCTCTGGTAGGTTGTGACATGTAACACGGAGACACTCTCTCCATCAAGAGATATCCCTGCATAATGTCTTTTCTGCTTTGGGAAATTTGAGTGCCCAATTAGTGGAAACTGAAGTGCCCTTAAATGAGAATGTTAATGCCCATTCTACTGATAATGCACTAAATATGAAGAAACTATCACAAAAGAGGAAACTACTACTGCTTGGAGATTGCATCATCAGAAGCACCAACTTGGGAACACAGCTCAAAGGAGAGAAGATGGTCAAATGCCTCCCAGGCTCTTCAGCCAGCAGGAATATGAACCAAATTGTTGACATAGTTAATGCAGAAAGTGAGCACTCCAAAATTGATATTATCCACTTGGGTACAAATGACCTGGCTAGAAACAGTGCCTCTACAGTTCAGAAAGACTTCCAGATTCTGGGAAAGAAACTCAAACTCCTTGCTAACACTATAGCATTCTCAGAAGTTCTAACTGTTCTTGGTAAGGGGACATAAAGGCTGTATCACACAACTTTAATACATGGCTCCAAACCTGGTGCAAACAAGAAGATTTAGATATACAGTCAAACCTCGGTTTTCATTTGCCCCGGTTTTCATACGCTTCGGTTTTCAACGTCTTTTCTGACTGAGATTTTGTCCCGGTTTTCATGCATTGCTTCGGTTTTCAACGTCTTTTGACTGAGATTTTGTCCTGGTAGCAGGGAAGAAAAGCTGTCAACGTAAGCAGGAGATGTTGCATGAATGTGGGAGGCAGTTCTTTCTCTTGCAGGGTACGTCTGAAGCTATATCATTAAGATTTTCTGCCATTCTGAAGCATTGAGCAGATAATGTAAAGGTATTTTAATGGACTGAATTCAATGTGATTCCGAAGAGAGCTGGGCACAGCAGCTTGTCAGGGGTGGCTAAGGCCAGATGTTAACATACTGTACTGTACAGTACTGTACTTAGCTTGCTTTCAGTGATGTTAAATGTTCATTTATCCATTTCATTAGTCATTTATATTTATTTCTCATTGTTTTCTGTATGTAAAAATATAGTTATTCTCTATAAAATGTATTTTTTGTGAATATTTTTGGGTGTCTGGAACGGATTAATTGGATTTACATTATTTCTTATGGGAAATATTGCTTCAGTTTTCATACGTTTCGGTTTTAGTCAGACTTTTTCGAACGGATTAATCATGAAAACCGAGGTTTGACTGTATAGCCGACTGGGGAAATAGATGGAACAACAAGAGGCTATACTGTGTTGATGGACTACATCTCTCTGTTGCAGGGAAAAGGATTTCTAAGTGAAAAATTCAGGCATTATGTGAACAGGATTTAAACTACGGAAAGGGGGTGACGGATGGAAAAGAACAAGTTCAGGATGTCACTCCCAGCAAAAACATAATAACATTGGAAACAGCCACAGTATTAGCCCAGTATTAGTCAAGTAGAAAGAGGCGTGTAAAACAAAATACAGGCAGCCAGCCAATAAATGCTGGAAAGCAATGATCACAAATGCTTGAAGCCTAGCCAACAAAGTTCCTGACCTAGAAGCCCTAATGGTAGAAATGGACTTGGACATTGTGGCCATTACAGAAACATGGTTTAACGAGTCACGTGAATGGAATGTAGTCATAGCTGGCTAAAATCTATTTAGAAGAGAGATAGGGCTACTCCTCCTCCTTTTCTACCCTCTCTATGTCAAAAACAATATTAAAGCTGCTGAAATGCAGGGAACATGGATAACAGAAGAAGCGCTGTGGATTGTGTTGGAAAGAGGAGATGGCACTGTCATCCATACTGGTGTAGTCTACAGGCCTCCAACTCAAACTGAAGAAATGGATAGTGAATTGATTGATTGTTGCAAAGATAGCCATGAAGGGAGAAGTGATCATGTTGGGTGACTTTAATATACCCGATGTGGATTGGAGTATTCCTTCTGCAAATCTGGAAAAAAGTAAAAAAATTGTGGATGTTCCACGATGCATTACTTAGACAAATGGTGAAGAAACCAACCAGGGAAAGCTCGATGCTGGATTTAATACTTGCCAACGGAGATAGTGTGTCAAATATCCAGGTGGGTACCCATGTGAGCATCAGCAATCATCACATGGTGTGGTTTGTGATAAAAGCTAAGGCAGAATCCAATCATAGCAAGCTTGAACTCCTAGACTTCAAAAACGCTGATTTCAGTAAAATGGCCAAATGCCTGAAGGAGGAGTTGGCAGGTGGGAGGGGATAAGTGAAGTGGAATTGCAGTGGGCTAAACTAAAGGAGGCAATAACAGGGGCAACAGATACATATGTAAGGAAAATAAATAAAAACAAGAGGAAAAGGAAACCTATTTGGTTCTCCACAGAAGTGGCTCATAAAGGCAAAAAACACAACTTTCACAAAATTCAGAAGGTTGCAAACAGAGTAACATGGAAAAGAATATAGGATAAAGCTAAGAGACAAAAAGAAAAATAAGGATAGCAAAATCAGAGGCATAAGTAAAATGGCTAAAGATGTGAAGTGTGGTGACAACTTTTTTCAGGTATATTCAGGAGAGGAGGAAGATCCTTGGAGATAGAAGTTCCACAGGACTGGAGAAGGGCTGATGTGGTACATACTTCACAAAAGTGGTAATAGGGAAGAGGTGACAAACTGCAGACCAGCAAGCCTTCACTTTCTCAGGTACACTCCATTACCTTTCCTGCCACAGAGGTAATAGTGAACTTTCTCAAAAGCAACAGGTTGCATGATCCGAGGCAACATGGTTTTACCAAAGGACAATCTTGCCAAACAAATCTGATTGAGTACTTTGACTGGGTGACCAGAGAACTAGATCAAGGTCATGCGATGGACGTGATCTACCTAGATTTCAGCAAAGCCTTTGACATTGTTCCTCACTGGAGACTTATCAATAAACTAAACAGCTTGGGGATGGGTCCCAAGGTGGTGAACTGGATCAGAAATTGGTTGACTGACAGACAACAGAAAGTGATGGTAAACGGAACTCACTCAGATGAAAGGAAGGTGATTAGTGGTGTGCCCCAGGGTTTAGTCCCGGGACTGGTACTTTTCCATGTATTTTTGAGTGATATTGCTGAAGGACTGAATGAAAAAGTCTGTCTTTTTGCAGATGACATGAAAATTTGCAACAGAGTAGACTCCCCTGAGGGAGTGGATAACATGAGGAAAGATCTTCAAAAGCTGGAAGAATAGTCTAATGCTTGGCAGTTGATTTAATGTAAAGAAAGCGCAGTGTCATGCACTTGGGAAGCAGAAACCCAAGGGAATTGTATGCGATAGGGGGCGAGAGGTTGGTGTGCATGGACCAGGAGAAGGACCTCGGCGTGATTTTTCTGAGGATCTGAAGGTGGGAAAACAGTATGACAAGGCGATGGCAAAAGCCAGAAGGATGCTGGGTTGCATACAGATAGGAATTACTAGCAGAAAGGAAGAGGTACTAATGCCACTGTACATGTCGTTAGTGAGGCCTCACTTGGAATATTGTATTCAATTTTGGAGACCATATCTCACAAGGGATATAAAAAGACTGGAAACGGTTCAGAGGAAGGCGACCAAAATGATTTGGAGCCTGCATCAGAAGACATATGAGAAGACATTTGAAGACCTAAATATGCACACTCTGGAGAAAAGGAGGGACTGGGGAGATATGATTCAGACCTTTAAATACTTAAGGAGTATTAATGAACAAACAAACCTCTTCCAAAGACAAGGAAACTGTAAAACTAGAGGGCATAACATGAAGCTGCCAGGGGTAAACTGAGAGGCAACGTCAGAAAATACTTTTTCATTGAAAGGGTGGTGGATGCTTGGATCATCAGTCTATTCAAGAACAGCAGCAGCAGATTTAAGTTTGGGTGTGGACAATTTCAATCTCTCCTTGATTTCCGCTAACCCCCTTCTCCTGATCCTGGAGGAATAGTGGAAATTTAGGTGTAGAGAATTTCATTCTTGCCTCCCATCCACTATAAAGTAGAAGTTTCAGAGGTGATCTGCACTACTTTTAATGACTGTAAGAACTGGGAAAGTTTCATTTCTTCTCAATACTATTGACTGTAAAGACTGGACTCTGATATCCAGCTCTGTTAGGCACCGTAAAACCAAAGACTGACATAGTTTATGGGATCTGGCTACTGCTGTGTTGGGCTTTTATCATGGGCTGCCTAGAGGATATTCACAGACAGAGCTCTCAGACCTCTGTGCCTATACACCAGTTTCATTCCAGTGGTTCAATCCGCATGCCGGTCCTGATTCATTTGTTAACTTTGTGCACACCATTGGGATGAAAGGGGTAAATTGGGGTTTTTTTTTTCTTTTTTAATTTTTTACAAAGGCACTGCAGCATTAAGATTTGAACAATAATCTGGGGTTTATTTTTCCATTTCCCACCTAATATGGAAAGTTACTAAATTGCATTATTATTATTACTACGAGGTGTAAGCAGCGCTGTACAAACTTAGAGACAGTCCCTGCTCAAAAAGCTCACAATCTAAAAGACAAACAGAAGCATGAGGTTAAAAGGAAGAGGAGATACAAGGAAAACAAAGAAGCCAGTGAAGCAATTTCAATAGAGGGGTCACAGAGTAATATGGCTGGCAGAAAATCAGTCTTGCTGCAGAGTTCTGAACAGATTGTAGAGGAATAACGCACAATTTCCAGAAACAAGCAGGAATGTAGTCTTTACATATGGGTATCGTCAGTACCGACGGAGCCTGTGCGGGAACGCTCCCCAGCGTCCAATTAGGAAGCTTTTGGGAGCATCCCACAGCGCCTGCGTGCTGCCTTCCCGCCTTTCCCAACTGCCTCTCTCCAGTTCTTCGTTTTCCGTGGAGCCAGCAGGTCGTGTTGCTGTCACCGCAGAAAATCTTTTTCCTTATTCTTCTTTTTTGTGGTCACATCTGCCTTCCTCGACGCTATACCTGTACCGCCGGTTCTTCTTTCTTTCTTAATATTCTTTTTCCAAACTTTTCTTTTCCAGGTGCACGCACCATTTTGGGCCTTAGGCCCAAAATTTCCTCCACTATGGAGAAACCCACTTCAGGTTTTAAAAAATTCACCAAGTGTGGCAGTACCATCTCCGTCACCGACACCCACAAGTGGTGTCTTAAATGTTTAGGTCCTGACCACTCCATCTCCGAGTGTATGGCTTGTGCCATGATGTCCAAGAGGGGTCGACAAAACCAAGCTGCCAAGCTCAGCGCCCTTTTTCACTCTGATGCAGTTTCGGTGGCATCGACATCTTCCAGGGCTTCGTCTTCCTCCCATGGATCTCAGGTAACTAAACATAAATCTAGCCGGTCCTCAAAGGGTAGATCTCCTTCCAAGCATCGAGATGCCTCTGGCATTGCCCTTGAGGGTTCTGTACCAGCAAAATTGCCCCGGCAGGAGGCTTCGGCTTCCAAAGCATTATCGGGGCTCCAGGATTTTCTCGAGGCCTCGACCTCGGCAGAACTACTGGTGCCATGCTCTGGGGTACTGGCTGCTTCCAGTATCGATACCCAGGCATCGGCAGCGTCGATAGACCAGAGGTTCCTGGCTATTGAACGCAGTCTGGTGGCTCTCCTTGCGGCATCGATGCCTTTGGAACCGCGTCGGACAGTTCAACCAGTACTGGCACCGGTACTGATAGCATTGACATCGACATCGGTGTCTGCTTTGCCGGCATCCAGTCATGCGATGCCTTCCGGTACCGATACCCCGGTACCGACTTCAGTCGGTACGGGTATTGGGCACTTCAAGAGCATCCGGATAGAAGGTACTTCAAATCCTCAGAGGATTCTGAGGATTCTGACAGCTCTGTCGGTTCCGGAATACTTCTCCCGGAGGAGCCTTCCTCTCCTAAACTTAGGATGTCTCCTCCAGAAGATATCTCCTAAGGAGGCAGCTGCCTTGCCTATCCATGAGATCTTACATGATCTCATGTTGAGAATGTGGGAGACACCTCTTACCACCTCTCCTCACTCTCGCAGACTGGATACCATGTATCGAGTCCCTCCTTGTCCTGGATTCCAGAAAACTCAGCTTCCTCACCACTCTATTGTAGTGGAATCAGCTATGAGAAGGATCAGGAGCGCAAAGAGACATATATTTATTTATTTACATTCTCTTATATACCGCGCTATTCTGCATCAGTGCGGTTTACATTGAACAACTGAAATTACATTGAACAGGGCATTATAACTTGGAGATAACTATTTTACAGGGAACATGGGCTATGGAGGGTTAAGTGGCTTGCCCAAGACCATAAGGAGCACCTGTGGGACTAGAAACCCCAGTCCTTCCGGCCCAAGGTTGCTGTCCTCTAGTGGGATTTGAACCCCCGACCTTCCAGCCTGAAGTACCTTGCCCCAACCACTAGGCCACTCCTCCACTCCACACATGCCTCTAATCCTCCAGGACATGAGTATAGAAACTTGGATGCCTTTGGACGTCGTACTTTCCAGGCTTCCATGCTTTCTGCCAGGATCAGTTCCTATATTTTATATATGGGAATGTTCCTCAAAGAAGTCATAGGAGATTTAGAGGTTTTAAGCCCTCTCCTTCCTGAGGACAAGGGGCAGGATTTTCTCACCCTGGTTAGACATGCCCAGGATGTTTCTAAGTTTGTCAATCATGCAGCTTTTGACTATTTTGAGTGCATAAGCAGAACCTCTGCCATTGCCATAGGTGCACATAGAATTTCCTGGCTCCAGGCATCCGATTTGGAGCTCTGGGTGCAGGACAAACTGGGCAATATCCCTTGTACAGGTGAGAATTTATTTGGCAAGAAGTGGCAAGAGAAGGCCAATGAGTTGGATGCTGACAACTCCACTTTAGATAGGTTATCCAAAGCCACAGCTGATCCTGCGAGAGAGGTTTCTTGAAAGATTTCTTTCTTCTCAAAAAAGAAGAGGTTTTATTCCTCTTATTCCCAGCAGGGACGTTCTGCATGTCAGTCTGCCCGAAAGAGTCAGCAACCACCTAAACAAAGGAAAGCAAGGACTGCTAAGCCTCAACCGTCTCAGCAGTCTCAGCCTCCACAAGGCCTTTGACTTTCATCTAAGGAACTTAGCCTTCCTGGCCCTCAATGGACCAGAGCCTTCTACCATTCCAGGAAGGTTATGTCACTTTGCCCCCAGATGGGAGCAGATAACAGCAGAACATTGGACACACTCCATTATAAGAGGGGTACAAGCTTTACTTTCTGTGCATGCCCCCTCCCACAATGGTAAGACAGTTCAATTCTCAGGCCTCTCTCATCAACCTGTTAGATCAAGAGGTCACTATACTTCTTGCCCAAGGGGCAATAGAAGAAGTACCCATTCATCAACAGGGTACAGGGTTTTACTCCACCTATTTACTTATCCCAAAGAAAACAGGGTGACACAGACCCATTGTAGACCTCAGAGAATTGAACAAGTTCCTGTTCAAAGAGAAATTTAAAGATTATTTCTCTAGGAACTCTGCTGCCATACCTTCAGAGTCAGGATTGGCTCTGTTCTCTAGATCTCAAAGATGCGTACACTCATGTTCTCATCCATCCAACTCATAGAAAGTTCCTTCGGTTCCTTTTTCAAGGAAAGCTCTACCAATACAGGGTGCTTCCTTTTGGCCTGGCTTCAGCACCAAGAGTGTTCACGAAGTGCATGACTGTGGTAGCAGCATTTCTTTGCACTCTAGGGATATTCGTCTTCCCCTACTTAGACGACTGGCTCATTCGAGTCCATTCAGAGTCAGAGGCCAGGACTTCTCTATCTTGCACAATGCGTATCCTTCAGTATTTGGGTCTGGTCATAAACATCCCAAAATCCAGTCTAACTCCCACTCAGTCTCTAGAGTTCATAGGAGCTTTGCTGGATACCAGAAAAGCAAGGGCCTATCTTCCCCAGGCCCATTGCCTTTGCATGGTGCTTCTCAAGCAGTGCTAAAGCCTCTTCTCACTGCCTGAGAAATGCTAGAACTACTAGGCCACATGGCATCTACAGTGCATGTGGTTCCTTATGCTCGCCTCCATATGAGAGCAGCCCAGTAGACTTTATCCACTCAATGGACCCAGGCATCAGGGTGCCTGTCAGACAAAAATGCAAACACAAATCACCTTATTTTGTCCCTCCAATGGTGGCAGTCCACTCAGAACCTGTTGCTGGGGTCCCCATTTCAACAATCCTTACCCCAGGCAACTCACAACAGATGCTTCACCACTGGGTTGGGGAGCTCATCTGCAAGACCTCTCCACCCAAGGCACCTGGACTCCACAGGAGACTCATCTACATATCAATCTCTTAGAGCACAGAGTAATTTTCCTTGCTCTTTGAGTGTTCCACACCCTGCTCAGCTGCAAGACAGTCCTCATTCATACGGACAATCAAGTAGCTATGTTCTACGTGAACAAGCATGGGGGAACAGGCTCTCTGTCGCTTTGCAATGAAGCTTTGCGACTATGGGCCCTCGCCAGAGAGCATCAGATTCATCTCCTGGCAGTGTATCTTCCAGGCATACAAAACTCTTGGGCAGACAGACTCAGTTAAGTTCTGCTTCCACATGAATGGTCTCTACATGCAGACCAGGTGGCCAAGATTTTTCAAATTTGGGGAACCCCGGACATAGACCTCTTTGCAAATCCGTTGAATGCCAAACTTCCCTGGTTCTGTTCCAGAATTCCGGCTCAGGGCTCTCAGGCCAGGGATGTTTTCCTCCTTCACTGGGGTCAAGACTTCCTTTATGCCTTTCCACCCATTCCCCTAATTCCCAAAACCCTGTTCAAGCTTCAGAGAGACAGAGGCCATATGATTCTCATAGCCCCACATTGGCCACGGCAAGTGTGGTACCCTCTGCTTCTACAACTCTCTCAAGCTCCCTCCCTGGAGTTAGGATCTGCTCCAGATCTCCTGTCTCAGGAGGATGGAATGTTATGGCATCCCAATCCCCAATCTCTGCGTCTCAGGGCTTGGTTGCTGAAGGCCTAGATCTTCATGATCTTAACCTCCCTCAGCAAGTGAAGGATATCCTTCATGCTTCCAGGAAACCTTTCACAAGACGCTCTTATGCTTTCAAGTGGAAAAGGTTTACCATATGCTGTTCTCAGAAGGGTCGTAACCCCCTTGCAATACCTCTGGAATCATTACTGGAGTATCTCCTTCATTTATCCAATGCAGGACTTAAAACTAACTCAGTAAGAGTCCATATAAGTGCTATTGCAGCTTCTTTCAAGCCTCTAAATGGACAACCTATTTCCTCCCATCCTCTCATAGTAAGATTTATGAGAGGCCTTCTTCTAACTAAGCCACCCATTAGGCCACCACCGGTGGCATGGGACTTAAACCTGGTTCTTGGTCAGCTCATGAAGCCACCTTTCGAACCCTTATCTACTACCTCATTGAAATTCCTTTCTTGGAAAGTTATCTTTCTCATTGCAATCACATCAGCACGCTGCATCAGTGAGTTGCAGGCACTAGTAGCTGATCCACCTTATACAATGTTTCATCATGACAAGGTAGTCCTTAGGACTCATCCACACTTTATGCCAAAGGTGGTCTTGCCTTTTCATTTAAACCAAGCGGTCTACCTGCCAGTGTTTTTTCCAAGGTCTTATGCATCTAATGCAGAAAGAAATCTTCATACTTTGGACTGTAAAAGAGCTTTGGCCTTTTACTTGCAAAGAACACAGCAACATAGAAAGTCCTCTCAACTCTTTGTTGCTTTTGATCCTTCTCATTTGGGACTTCCAGTTTCCAAGAGAACACCGTCCAGCTGGATTGCACAGTGTATTTCCTTTGCCTATCAGAGTAAGAATCTTCCTCTGGAGGGCCATGTCACAACTCACAATGTGAGAGCAATGGCAGCTTAAATGGCTCATCTGCACTCTGTGTCTATCGATGACATCTGTCGAGCAGGGAGGAGTAGCCTAGTGGTTGGGGCAAGGTACTTCAGGCCGGAAGGTCGGGGGTTCAAATCCCACTAGAGGACAGCAACCTTGGGCCGGAAGGACTGGGGTTTCTAGTCCCACAGATGCTCCTTGTGGTCTTGGGCAAGCCACTTAACCCTCCATTGCCCATGTTCCCTGTAAGTATTAGTGTATGTGTCTCATATCCCCACGTGTTAAATGTATCCCCCAATTGTGCTGTGACCGCTTTGATTGAAGGATAAGGCGGTATACAAAACTGTCTAAATAAATAAAATAAATAAAACTTGGGCCTCGATTCATACCTTCACAGCCCATTACTGCTTGGACAAGGACTCCCGCCGGGATCCCTTGTTTGGTCAGACTGTTCTCCAACACCTGTTCCATACCTAATCAACTCCTACCCACCATCCCTGGTTGGATGCCAGAGATCCATGGGGGGAAGTGGAGCCCTTTCACAGGTACACACAACGTCTGGGGTCTCTCCCTGGCATCTAATGCTAGGGAGTCCCCATATGTGAAGACTACATTCCTGCTTGTTCCTGGAGATAGCATAGTTACTCACCTGTAACAGGTGATCTCCGGGAACAGCAGGAATTTAGTCTTCACAACCCACCCATCTCCCCTAGGAGTTGTATCTCTCTATCTATCTCTTTCTCTTTCCCTCTCTCTCTCTTTGTCTCAGCTTTAAACTCAACTGGAGAGAGGTAGTTGGGAAAGGCGGGAAGGCAGCACGCAGGAGCTGTGGGATGCTTCCAAAAGCTTTCTAATTGGACGCTGGGAGCATTCCCGCGCAGGCTCCATCGGTACCGACGATACCCATATGTGAAGACTGAATTCCTGCTGTTCCCGGAGATCACCTGTTACAGGTGAGTAACTATGCTTTATTGTATGAAAACATGTGATATTTGACTTTAACACATGATTTTTTAGCACAATGCATGTTAACTAATAATGAAATATAAAGAATGCAAATATATGGCAAGCAGCTAATGATTGTACAAAAAGAATAACACAGTTTGCTTGAAACCTTGCAAGCTGAGTTATTCATAGAAAGATTATGCAGTCTCAAGAGGTGTTATCTTTCCTTCCTGGGAGCACAGAACTGCAAACAGGTGATCTAATGCTCTCAAGGAGCAACTTAAAGTGGCTGAAACATTACAAAAGAACCCCTCCTACCCTCACTCCCTACACCCTTGACATCTACCTAGCTTTCCCTGGTGAATAGTGAGTGGACAGGACTGATCCCTGGACACTCCTGCCCTGGCGCTTTCCAGCTTCCAAATAGAGATCTTTGTCCCCTAGCGATATTCTTGTGAGGGGCGCCAGGTTCATGAGTCCGCATAGGGCATGTTTCTAGCTTTGTACAGTCCTGACCTCATAAATATATCTGAATATCCCTTCCCATATTCCTAATGGGGAACATGTTTTATATAAACTCCCACTTTATAGCTCCACAGGGAGTTGAGATATCCCTAAAACCAACAATCAAAAATGTTCCAGCAGAGATTAAAATTATCTGAGGCCAGATTTGCAGTGGGGCAACTATTCACTCTTGCCTCCCTATAGTGATGTTTTTGTGTGAAGGAGGTTATATACAACATTGCCACTACTAGTTTATAGCTTTTTCCTAAAGCATTCTAAAAGCAGTATGGATTTTCTCTTAGGTCCTGCTGAGATTGCTGACCTGGAACCTTTTTTTTTTTTTTTAACTGTAGCAAATTTACTATTCATGAATTGGTCAAAGTTTAAGACTCGGGAGACTGGGAAAAGGTGCCAGATATTTAACATATTGTAGGCATTTCTAAAGCTCACAAGCTGACCTGACAAGATCAGTACTAGGATGTGCTGGTTTCCAGTAAGCAAGTTTCAAAAATGCTCGCAGTACAGGGATAGAATGGATGGAGGATCAAATCCAGCCAGCCACCAAATCAAGGTACTGCTGCCCTAGACCTGGAGGCAAGGTGAGGCGGAAAAAGGTCTGGATGGTAGTGGAGAAGAGAGGAGGTCCATGCATCCTTCCTCGCTGGCATAGTACCTTTTTAGTTATAAAATCACCCCTGCCAAAAAATACAAAGCAAGTTAGATATGTAAAACAGAGAAGACCATGCTAGAATTAAATACTGTATCAGACCCAAGATGCAAATTTAAAAAAAAAAGAAGAGGTCTAGGTTAAAGGAGTTAGCATTGTTCTGACTCAGTAGGTTGACAGCTGCTCGCCTGCTAGTTACCCATTTGGAAAATATGATAATATGATGGAACATCTGTTGATGTATCTCAAATCCCTACCCTACTCTCTCAACAGTATAAAACTGCAAACTTGTGAAATTATTTACTATTCAGAGTCTTGCTGTTTTTCTCACCACATCAGGATTTCAGGCATTGGTACACACAGATGTAGTCAAATGCAGGATGAAATGGCCTAGAGCATTGAAAGCAAAATCTCTGTGGAAGTATCCTAATTTTCTTTTAAACGCAAGTCTATTCATAAAAAACTGTAATGTCTTCTGACAAACAATGGACCTAAAATGAAGTATTCAAATAGATTACCATTGTGCATTGCGGAGAAGTGAATGCATCATTTAGCTAGTTTGGCCTGGCTGATCTATGTTGACTGGCAACAGGCTGTAATTACTAGTCCAGCTGCTTGTCCCCTCTTCATTTAACTAAATAGCTGCTTCTGATGTCTTGCATGCTTCAGAGACTAGCAGTGCATACTCGGTACAGCCACTGGCAAATTATTTCTGGCTCTTGATCTTGAAAATTAGGGAAATATCAGCAAACTGGGTTCAAGAGCAAAAAAAATATAAACTCAATTTTACAGTAGAAAGAGAAGCGAGAAAACATAGAATCCAAATTTTTGCTGTTTTTGGCTTCAATAATACAAACGCAGCCCCACGAACTTAATAAAGTGTGTTTTTCTTCATACCGTCATAATGTGTATCCCACTACAAAAACAGCAATCTTAAAGTACCTTGTGGTTTCAAAACAAAAAGGGTTTCATTCAATTTACTGTTACGGCTGCAACTCTCTTTAAGTAGCAGACAGGGTAAAGTAAGTCCGATTCCACAGGTTCTCATCTCTGACTGTTTTTGTACTGCTAGTAGACATGGTAGTAAGCAGATTTTACCACAGGAGGAAATTTTAATTTTTAAGTTGATGAGAGGACAATCTGTTTTGGTTACTTCTACAATCTTCCAGTTAGACTTGCTCGGTTTATTCTTGGTTTTTCATACGGTGGAACAGTATTTCATTAAAGAGTACAGGCAGCAAATGATGGCTGAGATTGAATGTGACACTGTAAACTAAACACGCCAAGATGAAGTGAAATCTCTGTCTGTTCCATCTTCTACAATGACTGCATACTAAGCACTTGCTCTCATTGATACGTAGAAATAAATGAATTAATAGTCCAAGCAGTTTACAAAGATATCATGAAGTAAAGGATATCCATATTCAAATTAGAAAGTCATACGTAAGTGGAAAAATCCATTTCTGTTTTCCAATTACACAGTTCCTTCAGTTAAAGAACAGAGGTTGACTAATGAAGAGCCTGGAAAAGCAATAAAGCAAGGTAGCAAAAAGGGAAAATGAGGGCCGTACTAGAAACATTGATGTAACATAACTTTTGTTGCTATTTTAGAATAATAGCTATTTGGGAAAGTTTCTGTAGTGACACTGACTGATATTTCAAATCATATTCACAGAGCAAGGTGATTTTAATTAATGGATTTGGACATTGCATATTTCAATAGCGTCAATTTTTAAAGCTGGCAGTGATTTTAATTTTTCTAAATGCCTGCTGAATATGTATATTCATCACTGCAATACAAATAAGCACAACAATGACTATATATATCAGGCAGGGGGTGCACAAATTCAGTCCTCAAGGGCACAAGCAGGCCAGCTTTCAGGATATCCCAATTAGGTACATTTTTCCTAGAAAAAAGTGCTAGTACTCATATGCAGATCTCGTTCATTAATGTATGAGGACCAGGGGTCAATTTTTGTAGGCAATGAAAAAGGTGCTGGAACTCCGTACCACAGCGGTACTACCTCAAATCAAGCCCTGTCCCTATTGAATATGCACGAGAGAGATCTCCATGCACATTGCCTCGTATTTCATACATATTCATTAGTGATATTCTGAAAACCTGGCCAGTTTGCAGCCCTTGACAGCTGAAGTTGTACACCCCTCATATGGAGATAATTTTATTTAAAAGATTTTGTGTGTAAAGGCCTCTTGATGCTTGCTGGGCCCAATATTCAAAGGCCTTTACATGGTTTACAGATCTATAAACCATGTAAATGCTGCTGAATGGGATATAAAACAGCACTAATACGGTTAGTGCTGTTGAATATCCTCAACTAATGCTGCTATACGTCTTGATGCCAATGCTTAGCATTGGGGCGTGTCGTGGGCAGTAACAGTCGCTAGCCAGATAGCGGTGATCTTGCAGCACTACCCACTTAACGGCCTGCGGGTAAAGCTAGGCACAGCAAAAGCTGGTCTAGATTTACCCATAGTAGCTAACCGGGCAGCAGCTCAATATCGCCGCTACTCGGTTAGCTTCTGTGGCGACCCTGGATATTCAATGCCAGGGCCGCATATGACCCTGGCATTGAATATCTAGGTTTAAAGGTCTGCAGCAACGTCTATGTGCCGTAGCAGTGCATAGCCGTCCCACATCAATATCGGGCCCGTTCTTTATAAAATACCCTTGTATGTGCATGTTGTTTGAATTAACATGGACATCTGCTCCACAGCTTCAGTCTAGACATGATTTCTGCTGTTTTGACCCTAGTATTTTCTAAAGATACTTGGGGCCATTTTACTAAATGCTGCCAACAGTCAATGTGCATTTTAGTGAGTGGTAACTGGCCACAGTTAATCTTAGCATGTAGGCTGTCCAGCTACTAACTGAAGAAATGCACATTAATTAGTGTTCTACTGCGCACAGCGGTGGGTACTCTACTGCTTGTTAGAGTACCCCAAAGTACAATAGCTGCCGAGAACATACAGGTCATGCACCCAGCAGCTAACGCGGAGGCTTTGCACTTAACATGAATTGGTAATGCAACCACTTTGTGCTGCATGTTGGGGGGGGGGGGGGGTTATTCCCAGCAAGTTTCCAGCAGCTAGTGCATGATTGAGCAATGAAGCATGTGGTGCAATTAATGCAGATGCTCCTAATGACACTCATAGAAGTATCATTTTGTGAACTCATGCTAGTTGCCACATTGCTGCTAAGTTTGCAGCATTTGTCCTCATGCTAGTAGCAAAGTGTTCTCCACATCCACACTACACCCCTAATCCGCCCACTTTCCTCCTTTGCAATCAATGGCTACTTACCAGATGTATTATTGGCGGGGGAAATACAGTGAGTCTATATAGTCTGGTGCTAGGCCATGCAGGATCTTAAATACAAACAAAGACTTAAACAGAATTTGAGTCTGTGCTGGAAGCCTAGAATATTCAATCAAAGACAGAGTTGCCCTATCCTACCCAGACCCACCTAGTACCAATTTGGCTGCAACGTTTCGTAGAACTTTTGGCCTCTTTAACTGTTGGTCCAGAGGACCCTACAACATATTATAATACTCTGGTGGGTAAGGACAACTAATCGCTTGACATTCTACAATGTATGTCCTTATACGAAGGACTAATCTTAAATTACAGAAATGTTTCTCCACTATTGCTGCTACCTGACTCTCCATATTAAGTGTGGAGTCAATATGTTTATCAAATATTTTTTGTCTCCCAGCTCATAGAAATGCTAATATCTATTGTACTGGGACTCACTTAGCAATGTTTCACCCTCCTACCCACAAGATCTTAGTTTTCTCTGGATTGACTTTCAATCCATTCTGTTGTATCCATTGTTTGGATGGGTTGGAATGATGAGCTCAAATAATCATAGATCTCAGATAAAATATCATCATAGGAAATAGAATGATGATGCCATTGACATATGAGTAGAACGGTACCTTCAAGGGCTCTATTGCATGTTGAAAACGTTGTCAAACAAGAAAACAAGCATAGCCCATCCTTGCATCTTCCAAATCCCATGGTTGATGATGCCAATAGGGCACAGAAAACACAAAACACTGAAACAAAGTTTTTCTGCTCACATCTTTCCTAGGTTTCAGGGGGAGAGAGTGGTTTGTTAGCTGTAGACTGGGAGCATTAAGAGGTGAAAATTTGAAAAATATAATCAGCTTTCAAAATAAATGAGTCAATATTCAAAAGAAAATATTTGGATAATGGATATTTATTTCCCTTAAGCACTATCCCTGCAGTACCCCACATAGCATTGGTATTGGGGCCATTAATATCTTTTGCCAGTTTACCTGCAGCAACCTATTTTTTACGAATCCCAAAAACCTGCTCAGCACTGTGCCAGCTATTCCAATTGCACTTAAGTGAGATAGTAATAAATCATACTACACTAAGCATACCATGCTGTTAGTGTGGAGCCTCACAGTAAAAGTCCCATGCTAACTGGGTAGTATGTGATTGCTGGGGACTGGGTGGATGATGGATGGAACATGGGTGTGGTGAATTATGGTTAATGTGGCCAGTATGGACATGTGATAACTGTGAAGAATAACTTTAGTGTGGGTACGTATAATGTCACCTCAAGGGGTGGCAGTAAGTGCACCTGCATGCCGGTAAGCATAGTGTAGTGTATTACCAATACACTATTTGTAGGGGAATGGCTACATATGCTCCCAAATGTTAGCACAGGCCTCTGCCCTAGTTTGCACCTAAATGTGCATTTCCAGTGCCCTTTAGTAAATGCATCCCTTAGAGTTCTGATCACTAAAGTAATTGTTGTATGGAAGACGTTGGCATTGCCTAATCTGTTAACCAGGAAGGTGACCAAGTTAATGGCTATTCATTTAAAAAAAAATACTTTATGCATTATATACAAGTACAAGCAACAAAAACCAACAACCACTCTAAATAGCTATGTTCTCCCCTAACCTCCCCCCGCCCACCCCCGGCTCCATCCAGACTGGTAAAAACAAACAAAATAGCAGGGATACAAATCTCAGATTATAACAATATATACATATATGGGTACATCAAGTAGAATATCACAAATAATCATCTACTGGTTTCCAAACAAGGGTGTTCCGCAGGTGTGGACAGAACAGGCTGCCTCATACTTTTTATATAGACATAGCAGGTTCCACCAGTATTGTGCATCGATATCTCCAGAAGACTTCCAATGGTTGACTAGAAGTTTCAAGGCAGTGTCCATTAGTATACCAAACAGAGTATGATGAGCCATAGAAAGGGGAGGAATATCAGCCAGGGATCGGTACACCACGATTTGAAATGTTAGAGCCTCCTGTAGCCTGAAAATCTGCTGCATCTGCTTCCACTTGTTGCCAGTAGGTATGACTGGTTGGGCATTCAAAAAGCATATGTGGAAGGGTCCTCTTATCAAGATGACAGGGCCAACAGAGGTTGCTCACCTCTATCTTCCACTTTGCCTCTGTTATGCAATCTTTTTTTATTTTCCTAGTTCATAGTGTCTTGATCACACCAATTCAGTTAGTCTACTTGAGGACCCAAGAACCATTGGCCAATGTTGATGGGTGGGAAGCAGTCCAGCATCTGTCTCCCAGTTGACCTCAACCCCCAGCTGTGGCCAGGACGTTCATCTTGAAAAGCAGCATAAATCCAGGAGGCAAATTTTGAGAAAGCTGCAAACGTAAGTACCATCTGTAACTTCCACTCTTTGGAGAGAAGCAGAGGTGCACCCAGTCCCTTCTAGACCATGGTGAAGTCGTAACCACTGAAAAAAGCATGAGATAGATCTGCATGCACTGCTTCCATTGTATGCAAATCTATCTCGTGCATATTCTTTGTGGATATCCTGAAAGCCTGACTGGCCTGGGTGTCACAGAGGACTGGGTTGAGAACCACTGGTTTAATCAGTAAAGCTAGAGGTTCTAACACCCCAAATTAAAAAGTAGCAGGGATAGGGGGCATCCCTGTCGAGTACCTCTATACTGGGAGAAGGAGGGGAAACAGACTTCAATTGCACAGTTCCTGGCAGATGGTTGAACATACAACACCTGAATCATGTTTACAAAAGCTTCCCAATCCTAAACCATTAGAGGGCTTGAAACAGGAAGGGCCATTCGAGCCTATCAAAAACCACCTTGGCATCCAAAGAAATCCCCACCAGTGGCACCTTGAGGTGAGGAGCAAGAGCTAAAACATTACTGAGCAGGCATGCATTGTCTGTGGTAGCATGGCCCCCAACAAACCCACCCAAGATAAGTATTGGGACTACCTTTTTTAAATGATTGTCCAAGACCTTAGCATAGATTTTATAATTGGTGTTCAGCAGAGAAATGGAGTGAATAGTTTTCAACCCTCTGAAGATCCCAACCTGGTTTTGTTTACTACTACTGTTGCATCTGCAAAAGCACCAAACTGAGGGACCTGCCATTGGAGAAGAATATTCCAAAATATGGGGTGCAAGCTCAGAACTAAATACACGGAATGCCATTGAGGCCAGAGGTCTAGCCTAATGACATTTGCTGAAAAGCTTGCAGAATTTCAGATATCAGTAAAGGGGCATCCAAATCCTCAGCCTGCACTGAGGTGAGGGTGGAGCGATCTATTGGGTGCATTAAACGTTCAAAGGCATCCGGTGTCGACTGCATCTCTATGCTATATAGCTTACCATAGAATGCTCTAGGATATTGTCAGTTTGGGTAAAGAAAAGGCCGTCATTGCCCTGCAGGGCAGCTATACATGTAGCATTCTGTCAGGATATTAGGGTTCGAGCAAAAAGCCTACCGGCCTTATTGCTTTCTGCAAAATATCAGCTGTTATGCAGGGTGGAAATTTGTGCAACCTCTTAACTAAGTAGCAGGTTGTATTGGTAGTGAAACGTTTGCAGCTTAAGTAAAATAGTCTGATCAGCTCTGCTTAGAAGGATCCGTTCTCCCTCATGGATTTGGACGTTCAAGAGTACAAGTTCTTTCTTATGCTGCTTCACCACTTGGATTGTAAAGCTGGTAATAGTGGATCTTAGAGGCCTTGCATCAAGCCCAACCTGGAGTGGCATCTGGGTGATTTAGTTCAAAGAACTCTGACAGCCTTGCGATAGTGAATATAAATTGCTCATCTGCTAGGAGCGCCTTGTTAAACTTCCAGGGTGGAGGGGTTGGCTATTTTGGGGAATCCTGAGAGCTAGTGTAATAGTGGCATGATCTGATACTGTGATGCTATGTATGGTTGTATCAGGCAGGTCAGGGAGTAGTAGATCTTTAGAGTGGGAACTATGCGGAAGAGAAAAGAAGGCAAAATCTTTCTCAGTGGGGTGCAGTAAACACCATGGATCTACAAGTCCTGCAACTTCCAAAAGGGCAGACAGGTCTGCTTGTGCTCTTTTTAGTCTGAATAGAGCATTGGGTTGGTGGTCTAGTATAGGATCGAATACTGTTGAAATCATCACCCATAATTAGGGGAAGCAGAGCGCTCTCCAAGGTCATGGAAGAAGTCCGGACAATCTACTGTAGGGCCATAGTATATTGAAAAGCACCATTTTTACATTGGGCAATTTACAAAACCACCTTCACCCAATGACCTTCCACATCATTCTTTGTCTGAAGAATCGTAGGCGCAAGAGTAGTCCGAATTGGAATTAATATCCCATTCTTTTTCCCGGAATCTGTGGAGCAGGCAAAAGAGCAGGAATCCCCTCCCAATTTCTGGGATTCTTGCAAGAATATAACATCAGCTGCCTCTTTCTTGCAGTGTAACAACATTTTTTTTCAATTTATGTGACTGGTAATGCCCTTAATGTTTAAAGATAAGATTTTCAAATCTCCAGCCATTGCGGTAAGTAAATAAGATGGGGTATAGGTGAAGGAAATCTAGAGGGCCCCAAGGCCTGGAGAGTACAACCACGGAAAACTAGTTGACGACAAGATAAAACAAGATTAACAGTACCCAGAAAAGGCATAAACTGAAGAGAATACATCACAGTGACTGTAAAAATATACAATATGAGGAGCTGGTGGGGGGGGGGGGACAAAACGAAGGAAAAAAATGAAAGGTGGTCAACACCTCAACTCTAAAGTCAGTCAGCTGAGTTGGATCATAAGGAGCCATTGAGCAATGGATTCTTTAATCACCCGCTCCCTGCCCCACTGCTCTATACAGGAAAAGCTGACAGTTGCCCAAAAGTGCATGGTTCAGAACAATGTATCCTTGAAGGATACTAGCAAAAGACTGAAGTTGGGGCATATCAACAGAGAGGTTCCAATAAAGACAAAAGTAATCCAAATGCCCTTGAGTACAGAGCAGACAGAGCTTAAAGATTGCAAATTAGCCCTGCCTACTGATTAGCCAGATTAATATGAATAAAATACAGCCTCTAAAATGTTTGAATGGAGGATTAGCCTAGTGCTTAGAGCAACTGCCTAGTACCCAGAAGATCAAGGGTTCAATTCCTGATTCCCACTGGCACACCTTGAGCAAGCCACTTTACCCTCCATTGCCTCAGAAGAAAAGGCTAGCAATCTACTTCTGGTGATACATTGCCAAGAAAACAGAGGTAGCTGTGTCACTATGAGTCAACACTGACTTGATGGCACTAAAGAAAAAAAAGTTTGAATACAAATGCTAGAAGTCTAAAAAATAAGATGGGAGAGGTTAGATATGATTGGTATCTCAGACATGGTGGAAGGAGGACAACCAGTGGGACACTGTGATACCTACATTCTAATGATTGAGCAGATCAAATTGGTGGAGGGGTTGCACTCTGTTAGAGAGGGCATTGAGTCACAAATGATTAAAGTTTAGCAGGAAACAAAATACACTGTAGAATCTACATGGATTGAAATTCCATGTAAAAAGGGGAAGGAGAAGGCGATGGCAGTGGGGGGTGTATTATCGACCGCCTGACCAGAATGAACAAATGAATGATGAAATGCTCAAAGAAATAAGGGAAGCTAACAAAGGTTACAGCATAGTAATAATAATGGGTAATTTCAATTACCCCGGTATCGACTTGGGTCAGTGTCACACCAGGACATGCTAGGGAGATAAAGTTTCTAGGTGAAATAAATGACTGCTTCTTGGACAGCTGGTTCATGAACCAACAAGATTGGAAGCCATTTTGGACCTAGACCTTAGTAGAACAAGAGATAAGGGTATCAAGGCCACTTTGTAATAGTGATCATAGCATTATCGTGTTTGATTTAATATTTTATTTATTTATTTAGCTGTATTTATATCCCGCTTTTCACCGGGTCAAAGCGGTCAATTGGGAGATACATTTAACACGAGGGGATATGACACACATACACTAATACTTACAGGGAACATGGGCAATGGAGGGTTAAGTGGCTTGCCCAAGACCACAAGGAGTGCCTATAGGACTAGAAATCCCAGTCCCTCCGGCCTGAGGTTGCTGTCCCCAGGTGGGACTTGAACCCCCGGCCCTCCGGCCTGAAGTACCTTGTCCTAACCACTAGGCCACTCCTCCCATAATAAATGGAAAAAGGATGGTAAGGAAATCCACAGTACTACCTTTTAAGTTTCAAAAGGGAGACTATGATTAAATGAGGAAAATAGTTAAGAAAAAACTAAAAAGAGCAGTTGCAAAGGTTAAAGATTTACATCAAGCAGGGGAGGTGTTTAAAAATACTATCTTGGAAGCCCAGACCAGCTGTATCCCATGCTTTAAGAAAAGTGGAAGGAAGTCCAAAAAATTGCCAGCATGGTTTAAAGGTAAGGTCAAAGAGGCTGTTGCCAAAAAAGCATCTTTCAGGAAATGGAAAAAGGAGCCAAATAACGAAAACTGGAAACACCAGCACTGGCAAGTTAGATGCAAGGCATTGATAAGGCAGGCAAAGAGAATATGAGAAGAAGCTTGCTGTGGAAGTAAAAACACGTAATAGACTTTTTCAAGTACATTCATAGCAAAAAACCTGTGATGGAGTCAGGTGGACTATTAAATGATAGAGGGGTAAAAGGGGCTCTAAGATGGGACAAGGCCACAGTGGAGAGACTGAATGAATGAATTCTTTGCTTCAGTCTTTACTGAGGAAGATGTAAGGATGTTACCCATGACTAAAATGATATTTAAAGGTGATGCCGTAGAACAATTGAAAGAAATATCGATACACCAGGAAGATGTATTACAACTATTCGATAACCCGAAGAGTAGCAGATCACCTGGACTGCATGGTATACATCCAAGGGTTTTGAAAAAACTGAAATATGAGATTGCAGACCTGCTATCTGTGAACTATCATTAAAATCATCTATAATACCGGAAGATTGGAGGATGGCCAATGTAATGGCAATTTTTAAAAAGGGTTCCAGGGGTGATCCGGGAAACTACAGACAGGTGAACCCGACGTCATTACTGGGAAAAATGGTAGAAACAATTATAAAAAACAAAATTACTGAACATGTAGATAGTCATGGCTTAATGGGAGGCAGCCAACATGGCTTTAGCCAGGGAAGGTCTTGTCTTACTAATCTGTTATGGTTTTTTTTAAAAGTGTGAATAAACAGGTAGGCAATGGTGAGTTGGTTAATATATTGTATCTGGATTTTCAAGAGCCTTTGACAAGGTCCCTCATGAGAGACTCTTGGCAAAAGTCATGGGATAGGAAACAGTGTACTATTGTAACCAGGAACTGGTTAAAAGATAGAAAGCACAAGGTAGGGTTAAATGGCCAATTTTCCCAGTGGAGAAAGGTGAATAGTGGAGTACCACAGAGATCTGTACTGGGTCCCCTGCTTTTTAACATATTCATAAATGACCTGGAAATGGGAATAACGATTGAGGTAATCAAATTTGCAGATGATACAAAATTGTTCAAAGTTGTTAAAACCCATAAGGACTGTGAAAATTTGCAAGAGGACCTTGATAAACTGGAAGACTGGGCATCCAAATGGCAGATGAAATTTAATGTGGACAAGTGCAAAGTTATGCACCTAGGAAAGAACAACCCAAACTATGGTTACATGATGCAAGGTTCCACATTAGGAACCACCACCCAGGAAAAAGATTTAGGAGTCATTTTATGTAAACCCCCATCCAGTGTGCAGTGGCGGTTAAGAGAGCAAATAGAATTCTATTAAGACCAAGAGGAGAAAATATTTTTTCACTCAACGTTTAATCAAACTTTGGAATTCGTTACCGGAGGATATAGTAAAAGTTGTTGGTGTAGCTGGGTTTAAAAAAGATTTGGACAAGTCCCTGGAGGAGAGGTCCATAAACCATTATTAAAGGTGACCTGAGATATCCATTGCTTGCCACAATACAAGCATTGTAGAACCTGTGCCTTTGGGGAAACTGCTAGGTACTTGTGACTTAGATTGGCCATTCTTAGAAACAGGATACTGGGCTTGATGGACCTTGGTCTGACCCAGTATGGCATATCTTATGTTCTTATGTTCTTAATACCTACCCAATAAAATTAACATCTATCTCCCCTACATCAGATACCCAGAACATACTCACACATTTACTCAGTTGACAAGTTACTGAAAAAAACAAAATGGTTGCAAGCAAAAATTAGTCCTTTGGTCAGTTGTTCCAAAGAGAGCGCCAGCAAAATGGTGGTCTAATCACTTGTGCTGGCTTGAGTCATTCACCAGTTATGACCACATAGACCAAAGTGTCAACCAATTGCACCATACGAGCACACATCACTGTGTGTCCATAATCTCAAATTCTTGCAGGAAAGTCCATAATGCTCCAGATCCTCGAAAGTCTTTGTATGATTATGAACCGTAGCTTTGCTGGGTAGAACAATCCATAGCGAGCCTGCAATTTTTGTAGTTTGGGCTGAAATACAAGGAGTTGCCTTCTCTGTTCTACAGTGCTCTTGTTTTAAGTCTGGGAAAAAGAATATTTTATGCCCTTTGAATTGAACTGGTGCATAAGCTCTAGCCACCTGCAGCATTTGGAGATCCTGAGGGTACCACAAGACTTTCAGCACAAATGGCTGAGGAGCCTTTGTGTGCCCCAATAAGAAGGAGAGTAATGGGCACATTCAAGCTCAAACTCTCTAATTGGAAATCCAGATATAGAAGCTTAGGAATTAGGTCTTCCAAGAACTGAATAGGATCAGTTCCCTCAGCACCTTCAGGTATGCCCAGTATCCCAAGATTGTTGTGGCTCTATTGGTTATTTAAATTGAATCGTCTAGCTGTCATTCAAGCTGTGAGGCACATTTCAGATCTTTCTCTACCTTTTGCAAGCATTCATTTTGCGTGAGCACAGTGGTATCCATGTTATCTATCTGAAGAGAGACTCGGACCAGACAGATGTGAAGGCCACTCCATTGGTAGTAACTAAGTCTTTACTTGTCTGATTTTCATAAAGATTTGCTTCAAGACATCATCAACTTCTTTGATTGGTGCCATCTTGCTGGGTGAGGGTGTATCGTGTTTAGGTATTTTGGCTCCTGAAGCTTGGTATGCAGGGTAGTCTAGTCTTGCTGGTTTAATGTCAGACATGTTCGGGGACATCTCCACAACCAAGGAGCAAACTTTAGGCATGACAGGCACGGGAACCAAGTGAAGGAATCTACAAAAGGCCCGGTAGCAAGCTAATCAGGCATCCATCTTGATACGTGACTAGCTCCACCCTCCAAGTTAATGGATATTCTGATAGCTGTGGCCATAAAGCAAATATGAAACAATTGGAAAGATAATACTACTAATAATAGCCATTCCTGGAGGGGCCACGTTTGTCTTATTCACAACTATGAACCTGTGGCAGCAGAGAAAATGGTTGTTTGCTTCAACATAATAAAATTTGAGCTCCAGTAGATGTTTTTTGGTCATTATGATTTATGTTCTACTCCGAGGGGTGACCTGCATGGAGCAGCAGATGCACCTACTCTTGCCGCCTTGCTGGGCAGACTAGATGGACCATGCTGGTCTTTATCTGCTGTCTTATACTATGTTACATGTTACAAATGCATTAATTGCCTCACTGTAAACATTCACCTGTTATAACGTTAATACTCTTTGCATAAGATCATAAGAAGATAACTGTATTATTTTTGTAAAAAATCAATAAAACATAGTAGAGCTCAAAAACTGATTAATAAAACCCCAGTAAGCGAATTAAGGTAGGAAGTTGATATTAAAGATCCAAGATGTGCTAAGTTTTTGGAAACTCAAGAAAATAAAGCATTGCAAACATGTCGCTTAGCAACTTATTCCAAATACTTAGTATAACACAAGAAAGCCATTCTTATTCTTCCTCACCTCCCCCACCCCAGCAAAGGGTGTTTGCCAGATATGTGTTAGTTTGTTAGTATGTGCTATCTGCAAAGTACAGACACTAAACAGCAATGTGTGATAGAACTGTGTCCCTTCGTGACTACTGCCAAAATGATGCTGACAAACACCATCCGTTTCCTAATATACAGTATTATATGCATAGATTAAACATTATTTCAAATTATTCAAATTAGCAATAATCAAATATAAATATATTTGAGGTATAAATACATAAATGGTGACAAATGAAGGATCCCTGTTCACTGAGGCAATAATACAGCTCAAGGTATTCCTTCAATTGCATCTGTGGACTTAAGTCCATTTTTTTTTCAATTTTAAAATACTTTTAAAAAAAAGTTAAAATGGATGCTTTTCATGAAGTGTGGACATCTATTTTTGACTGCATTTTATTTCCCCCTGGTGATATTAGAGTCTAAGCATGGTCATTTTGCAACTTTCATCCCTATTCCAGATGTACATGATGTCATCCACTGGAAGTGTCCCAAAAGTGAATAATGACAAGAGATTAAAAGGAGGGTGGTAATGTATGGTGGACTTCACAACTGGGGCCAGCCTAAAGCACTGTAGAAGTTCAATTTGTACAGTTTTTGTAAAGTACATAAACCCTCTAGATAGCATTTTCTAGATTAGGATGTGCAATCATTTTTGCTGTCCGACTCGGGAAATATCTTTTAGTGATTAAATTAGTCCCAAATTTGGATAAAATGAATCCTGGCTCATTTTAACTATAATGCTAGAGTCTCTAGTCTCTCAATTCTGTAGTCATGAGAAGGGCCACAAAATCCAATGCTTTATGTAGAATTCCCCATGGGGTCACCACAGGAGAATGAGGACAGTATTGATGATGGTGGCTGTAGCCCTGTATCTCTCCCCCTGTTCTTCACTTCTCACCCTTCTCCACACATCTTCCCCCTCTGTCTCCAGGCCTGGACTGTTATGCTTTGAACTATGAGGAACGAAGCATGACACTGGGCCCAGAGAGCAGAGAAGGTAGAGGAGGACAGAGCCTGAAGTGCAGTATTGCTGATGGACGACTCTTGCCATGACATAGCTAAGATGGGATGGGAGTGCGAATGATGGGTATGAGAGAAGACAGGGTAAGTTAAAGGATGCAGTACAGAGCAAGTGAATGGATAGGGAGAAGGGATACTGAGTGAGCAAGTAGGAACAAAGAGAACTAATGATGTGGATGGAGTAAGAGAAGAGCAAGGAAGCAGTTAGGGAGAGGAGGGAGTGTGCAAATGAGGCAAGGGGAAGACTGAGTAAGTAAGGTGGAGATCAAGTAAGGGGCCTGAAAGATGACAGGAAAAGAAATGAGTGAAGGTGGGAGGGGGCAAGAGTGAATGAGGGGATCATAATGGTGTGAGCATGAGGTTCAGAGGGGTTATGGAGTCTGAGTCAGGGGACTGGAGGTGGGTGTATGGAGGGCTTTAGTGAAGAGATTGAAGTTGGTGTGAATAAGAGAAAGATCAGGACTTGGAGGAAGGATGTGAATAGATTGTCCCCTTCTTTTGATCCCAGATCCCTTTCCCTGATCCCAGATCAGTTTAGAGTGCATTAAAAATTCCCCATTAAAATGTGTGAAAAAACACCCAAAAATCAGAAAGAAATTGTGAAAATAATAATGAATCTAATTATTCCTGCCTATGCACATCCCTAAAGGATGTTATTGGTGTTGAAAACCTCACAAGATTCCCAAGAATGAAGAACAACTCTATTGGTTACTTTTGCGTTGGAGCTAATAAGAACTATTGGTCACATTCTTTTTTTTTTAATAAAGATAAATTTGTCTCTGGTCAGGACATTGGATTTTATCATGAGTTCTGTAAGAGAACTCAGAATATGTAGAAAGTTTTAATGGTTTTTTTGACAGCATTTAATAGCAATGGTAGTAGATTTCATTTTAAAGTTTTCTACTAAGTAGATTATTAAGTAGAAAGAGGTCCGTCTTATATTTTTCAATCCAGATCACGTGAAGACATTTGTTGAAGAAATAACTACTGCTAAATAAAGCTCCCGAGGAAAGCAGACCATTCAAATAGCTAAGGAAGCTTTAGGAGTCCATATTCAACAGCAGTGGTCTTTGTTTAAACGCCAGCTGTAGTTAGAGATGCTCAATATTGGGGGGGGGGGGGGGCGGATCTAGAGAGTGGCTGGCATTGAATGCAGCATCTGAACAATATGGCACCACTGCTGCTTATCTTGATAGTGGCAATATTCCGTCCTCTGTTTGGTAACTTATTCCAATAACCTAGAACGGCATTTTACTTGTCCTAGGTTTTGCCAATGTCTGAATAAATTCCAGGACCGCTTAAGCTCTACCTACACTTTGCCATAGACCGTACAGATGAGGGTAATTTTAGAAGGTACATCTGCATTTCTGTTCATGGTTGTGTATGTAAATCATGGCATTTTCATGGTTTATACATGTAGCTGGCCACTTAATGTGTATAAAGCTATTGGTTGCTATTTTGTTAGTATGCAGGTTAGAGTGATGGCATGTACTTTCAATGTCGGTATGCACAATGGCAGAGCACAAATTTCCATGTGTAAATGATAAAATACTATAATTTATACATGTTCTTGCAAAATCTAGAAACACAGAAACATAAAAATGTAACCGCTGAAAGACCATATGGCCTATCTAGTCTGCCCTTTCATATCAACTACAATAGTCCCTTTTTTTCCTTTAAAGATCTTTTGTGATTGTCCCATGCTTTCTTGAATTCAGATACTGTCCTCATTTCTACTACTTCCACTGGGAGACTATTCCATGCATCTACCAGACTTTCCATAAAGAAACATCTCTGCATATTACTCCTGAGTCTATCCCCTTTCACCCGCATCCTATGTCTCTTTATTGCAAAGCTTACTTTCAATTGAAAGAGGCTATCCTCCTGTGCATTTATGCCATGGAGGTATTTAAATGTCTATCATTTCTCCTCTATTTCACCTTTCTTCTAAAGTATACATATTGAGATCTTTAAGTCTGCCCCTATATGGTTTATCCAAACAGAAAGCGGAGAAAGCACAGTTGCTTACCTGTAACAGGTGATCTCTGGGAACAGCAGGAATAAGTCTTCACATATGGGTATCGTCGGTACCGACGGAGCCTGTGCGGGAACGCTCCCCAGCGTCCAGAAAGAAAGCTTTTGGGAGCATCTCACAGCGCCTGCGTGCTGCCTTCCCGCCTTTCCCAACCGCCTCTCTCCAGTTCGAGTTTTAAGCTGAGACAAAGAGAGAGAGAGGAAAGGAAAGATAGATAGAGAGATACAACTCCTAGGGGAGGTGGGTGGGTTGTGAAGACTTATTCCTGCTGTTCCCAGAGATCACCTGTTACAGGTAAGTAACTGTGCTATCTCCAGGAACAAGCAGGAATGAGTCTTCACATATGGGGACTCCCCAGCTAGAGATGCGAGGGAGATCTCCAAGCTTGTGAGTCCCTGAGAAGGGCTCTACCTGCCCCCATGGATCTCGGACATCCAACCAGGGATGGGGGGTAGGAGTTGATTAGGTATGGAACAGGTGTTTGAGAACAGCCTGACCAAACAAGGCATCCCGGCGGGAGTCCTTGTCCAAGCAGTAATGGGCTGTGAAGGTATGAACCGAGGCCCAGGTGGCCGCTCGACAGATTTGATCGATGGACACAGAGTTCAGATGAGCCATAGAGGCTGCCATGGCCCTCACATTGTGAGCTGTGACATGGCCCTCCAGAGAAAGGTCCTTAGTCTGGTAGGCGAAAGAAATACACTGAGCAATCCAATTGGACAGAGTTCTCTTAGAGACTGGAAGTCCCAAATGAGAGGGATCAAAAGCAACAAAGAGTTGAGAGGACTTTCTATGTTGCTGTGTCCTTTGTAAGTAAAAAGCGAGCGCTCTCTTACAATCCAGGGTATGGAGATTCCTCTCTGCACTTGATGCATGAGGTCCTGGAAAAAAGACAGGTAAATACACCTCCTGGTTCAGATGAAAAGGTGAGACCACTTTAGGCATAAAGTGTGGATTAGTCCTGAGGACTACCTTGTCATGATGGAACCTTGTATAAGGAGGATTAGCCACCAAGGCTTGCAGCTCACTGATGCTGCGAGCTGAGGTGACTGCAATGAGAATAGTAACCTTCCAGGAAAGAAATTTCAAGGAGGTAGTGGCTAAGGGTTCAAAGGGTGGCTTCATAAGCTGGCCAAGAACCAAATTCAAGTCCCATGCCACTGGAGGTGGTCTAATGGGAGGTTTAGTTAAAAGAAGGCCTTTTATGAATCTTGCAATAAGAGGATGAGAGGAAATAGGCTGTCCATTGAGAGGCTTAAGGGATGCTGCAATAGCACTCAAATGGACTCTTACTGAATTCGTTTTAAGGCCTGCATGAGATAAATGCAGCAAATATTCTAGTAAAGAATTCAGAGGTATTGCAAGGGGGTTAAGACCCTTCTGTGCACACCAAATGGTAAGCCTTTTCCATTTAAAAGCATAGGAACGTCTAGTGGAAGGCTTTCTGAAAGCATGAAGGATATCCTTCACCTGCTGAGAAAGATGCAAATCTTGAAGGTCTAGGCCTTCAGCAACCAGGCTCTGAGATGAAGAGACTGGGGATTTGGGTGCCACAACGTTCCCTCCTCCTGGGACAGGAGGTCTGGAGCAGATCCCAAGTCCAGGGAGGGAGCTTGAGAGAGATGCAGAAGTAGAGGGTACCACACTTGGCGTGGCCAACGTGGTGCTATGAGGATCATAGACCCCTTGTCTCTCTGAAGTTTGAACAGTGTCTTGGGAATTAGGGGAATGGGTGGAAAGGCATAGAGGAAGTCTTGCCCCCAATGAAGGAGGAAGACATCCCTGGCCTGAACTCCCTGACACGGAATCCTGGAACAGAACCAGGGAAGTTTGGCATTCCACGGACTTGCAAACAGGTCTATGTCCGGGGTTCCCCAAATTCGGAAGATCCTGGCTATCTGGTCCCCATGGAGGGACCATTCGTGTGGAAGCAGAACTCGACTGAGTCGGTTTGCCCAAGAGTTTTGAACCCCTGGAAGATACACTGCCACGAGATGAATTTGATGCTCTCTGGCAAAGGCCCACAATCTCAAAGCTTCGTTGCAAAGCGACAGAGAGCCAGTCCCGCCCTGCTTGTTCACGTAGAACATGGCTACTTGGTTGTCCGTGTGGATGAGGACTGTCTTGTAGCTGAGCAGGGTGTGGAAGACTCTGAGAGCTAGAAGAATTGCTCTGAGCTCCAAGAGGTTGATATGTAGAGATGTCTCTTGTGGAGACCAGATGCCCTGGGTGGAGAGATCTTGTAGATGAGCTCCCCAACCCTTTGGAGAAGCATCTGTTGTAAGGGTTGCTTGGGGTAGCGATTGTTGAAAGGGGGACCCCAGCAAAAGATTTTGAGTGGACCTCCACCACTGGAGAGACCAGAAGAGGCGACTGGAGGTTGCTATTTTGTCTGACAGGCACCCTGATGCCTGGGTCCATTTGGTGGACAGAGTCCACTGAGCTGCCCTCATGTGAAGGCGAGCGTAAGGAACCACATGCACGGTGGATGCCATGTGGCCTAACAGTTGTAACATTTCTCGAGCAGTTAAATGGGACTTTAACTGAATTTGTGAGGCTAACTGCACCAAGCATAGGCAACGGGCCTGGGGAAGATAGGCCCTTGCAGTTGTGGTATCCAGCAAGGCCCCTATGAACTCTAGTGACTGAGTAGGGGTGAGATGGGATTTTGGGATGTTTATTACAAGTCCCAGATACTGAAGAACACGCCTTGTGCAGGCTAGGGAAGTCTGGGCCTCTGACTGGGACGGAGCTTGGATGAGCCAGTCGTCCAGATATGGGAATACAAATATTCATAGAGTGCGTAGAAATGCAGCTACTACTGCCATGCATTTTGTGAACACCCTTGGAGCAGAGGCCAGACTGAAAGGAAGTACTCTGTATTGGTAGTGCTTTCCTTGATAAAGGAACCGAAGGAACCTTCTGTGTGTTGGATGGATGAGGATATGGGTGTATGCATCCTTGAGATCTAGAGAACAAAGCCAATCCTGATTCTGAAGGTATGGAAGGAGAGCACCGAGAGAAATTATCTTGAATTACTCCTTGCATAGAAACTTGTTCAATTCTCTGAGATCTAATATGGGTCTGTAGCCCCCTGTTTTCTTTGGGATAAGAAAATAGGGGGAGTAGAACCCTGAGCCCTGTTGAAGAAGGGGTACTTCTTCTATTTCCCTTTGGGCAAGAAGGGTAGCAATCTCCTGACCCAGAAGGTCGAGGAGAGATGTTGGAGAATTGAACTGTCTCACCATGGTGTGAGGAGGAAGGTTGAAGAAATGAAGCTTGTACCCCTCCCTTATGATGGAGAGGGTCCATTGCTCTGCCGTGACTTGTTCCCATCTGGGAGCAAAGTGGGCTAACCTTCCTGGAATGGTGAGAGGCTCTGGTTCTTCTAGAGCCAGAAAGGCTAAGTTCTCTAGATGTAAGTCAAAGGCCCTGAGGAGGCTGAGGCTGTTGGGCCGTAGCAGTCCTTGCAGCTTTAGGCTTGGCTTGTTTAGGTTGTTGCTGACGCTTTGCAGCAAAGCGACCTGCAGAAGATGCCTGCTGACCATAAACAGGATAATATTTCCCCTTTTTGGGAAAGAAAGCCTTTTTGAATAACCTTTTTCTAACAGGAGCAGAAGTAGACTTTGAAAGTCTATCTAAGGCAGAATTCTCAGCATCCATCTGAGTGGCCTTTGCTTGCCAATCCTTGCCAAAAAGGTTTTCACCTGTACAAGGAAGATTTCCTAATCCATCCTGGACCCAGGGTTCCAAATCAGAAGCTTGTAACCAAGCAACTCTGCGTGCACCTATGGCAATAGCCGAGGCTCTGCTGGCACACTCAAAAGAGTCAAAGGCTGCACGGTTGGAAAATTTGGAAACATCCTGGGCATGTTTAAGCCAGGTGAGAAACTCTTCCCTTTTATCTTCTGAGATAAAAGGAGATAAAGTTTGCAGATGATCTGTAACTTCCTTTAGAAACATCCCCATATAGAGACTATAGGAGTTGATTCTGGCAACAAGCATATTGGCCTGGAAAATTCTCCGGCCAAAAGCATCCAAGGTTCTGCATTCTCTTCCTGGAGGATTAGATGAGTGTCTTTTTGCACTCTTTATCTTCTTCATAGCAGACTCCACCACAATAGAGTGGTGAGGAAGCTGAGTCTTATGAAAGCCAGGACAAGGAGGAACACGGTACATGGTGTCCAACCTACGAGAATGAGGGGAGATAGTGAAAGGTGTCTCCCATATGCCCAACATGTGATCATAAAGGATATCATGAATTGGTAAAGTAGCTGCCTCTTTAGGAGCATTAGGATATTGTAAAATATCCAATTTCTTAGCTCTAGGCTCTGATTCAGGGGCCACTGAAATGGAGAGGCCCCTGGCCACTTCCCTAATGAAGTCTTGAAAAGACAAGTCTTCTGGAGGAGACATTCTTCTTTTTGGAGAAGAGGGCTCCTGAGGAAGGATTACCGATGCTTCGACAGAAGCCTCTGAGTCATCAGAGTCTTCGGATGAATCGAAGTATCGCCTGTCTGGATGCTCCTGCAGAGCCCGATACGCGTACCGAATGGGATTGACATTGGGAGTGATCGGTACCGATTCGGTACCGATGGACATCACAGAACAGGGTACCGCTGCAGTCGACACCGAAGCCGATGTCGATGCAATCGGTACCGGCACCGGAACCGATACCGACAATGGAGTTTGTTGCTGTACCGGAGGCGTCACAGCTTGTATGAATGCCGTAATGGCACGCTGCATGGTCAGAATATTCTGATCCATCGACGCAACCAATGTCTGGATGTCGGTACCAGTGGAAACCACCGGTACCCCAGAACATGTCAACAGGTGATCGGTCGAGGCCGAGCCATCAATGTCAACCTGTAACCCCATAGATGAAGCTTTGGAAGCCGGAGCTTCCCGCCGGGGTAATTTTGCCGGTGCGGGATCCTCGAGAGCAAGCCCGGAGGCATCTCGATACTTAGAGGGAGATCTACCCTTCGAGGACCGGCTGGACTTATGTTTGGTTACCTGAGATCCATGGGAGGAAGAAGAAGCCCTGGAAGATGTCGATGCCACCGACGCTGCATCAGAGGGAAACAGGGTACTGAGCTTGGCCGCTCGATTCAGTCGACCACTTTTAGACATCATGGAACAGGACTCACAATCGATGATGGAGTAGTCAGGACAGGACCCAAACATTTTAGACACCAGTCATGGGTGTCGGTGATAGAAAGAGTACCGCTGCACTTCGTGCACTTTTTAAACCCGGAAGCAGGCTTTTCCATGAGGAAATCTTTTCTAGGCCTAAGGCCCAAAAGGAAAAAATGCACAGAAGTGGGAAACGGTAGTTTTCTTCTTTCTTCTTTAAAAAAAAAAAAAAAAAAGACCGGCGGTACCGGTCCGACGTCGAAGAAGGCAGACGCGCGACCAAAGAAATAAAAGAAAATAAAGAACTTCTTCAGCGGTGACAGGAACACGACCTGTTGGCTCCGCGGAAAAGAAGAACTGGAGATAGGCGGTTGGGAAAGGCGGGAAGGCAGCGCGCAGGCGCTGTGGGATGCTCCCAAAAGCTTTCTTTCTGGACGCTGGGGAACGTTCCCACGCAGGCTCCGTCGGTACCGACGATACCCATATGTGAAGACTCATTCCTGCTTGTTCCTGGAGATAATCAATACCCCAGCCACACCAAAAAGTCTTCACACATATGACCCCACTTGGCCAAGTTTCGGCACTCAGACCTGCATCAGGGGTCAGTCTGATTGTTTAAAGACTCCAATGACAGTGCAAACTGTTGTTGAAAGGGTTAATCATAACCCTTCCCACAAAAGTTTACACTGTCATTGTAGATTTCTAAACAATCAGACTGACCCCTGATGCAGGCCTGAGTGCTGAAACTTGGCCAAGTTGGGTAACTAAATAAAACCGTTTTTGTGAAGACTTTTCGGTGTGGCTGGAGTGTTGATTTTCTCTGTTTTATGTTTCGATGGACCTAACTGTGGAGCACCCTTCTCCTTTTCTTCCATATGGTTTATAACAGACCATTAACCATTTTAATAGCCACCATCTGCACTGACTCTATCCTGTTTATCCTTTTGAAGATGTGATCTCCAGAACTGCACACAATACTCCAAATGAGGTTGTGCTAGAGACTTACACAGAGGCACTATCACCTCCTTTTTTTTTCTGCTGGCTGCTCATCTCCCTATTCACCCAAGTATCATTCTGGCTTTTATCATCATCTTTTCTACCTGTTTAATCACTTTAATATCATCAGAAACAATCATGACGAGGGTCTATTCTTCTTTCGTGGACATAAATACTTCACCCATTATACTGTACCACTCCCTTAGATTTTTGCAGCCCAAATGCATGGCCTTGCATTTTTTAGCATCAAATCTCAAGTCCAAATTCTTGACCATTCTTCAAGCTTAGCTAGATCCCTGTTCATGTTATCTACTCCTCCTTAGATGTCTACTCTACTGCAGATTTTGGTATCATCGGCAAAGAGGCAAACCTTACCCGACAGCCCTTCTGCAATATCACTACAAAAAATATATAAAAGAATTGGACTAAGGATAGATACCTGCAGCACACCACTGGTAACCTCTTTCTCAGAGTGAGTTCCATTTACCTGTACCCTTTGTTGCCTCCCACTCAACTAATTTTTAACCCAGTTAGTCACTTTAGGGTCCATCTCTAGGGTGCTCAATGTATTTATAAGTCACCTGTGTGGAACAGTGTCAAAGGCTTTGCTGAAATCTATGGATACCACATCTATGTCTCTCCATTGGTCCAATTCTGGTCACCCAGTCAAAAAAAATCAATCAGATTTGTTTGACCAGATTTGCCTCTAGTAAATCTATGTTGCCTTGGATTCTGTAAGCCATTGGACTCCAGAAACCTCACAATCCTGTTTTAGCAGCATTTCCATTAATTTATTCACCACAGAGGTCAAACTAAATGACCTGTAGTTCTCAACCTCATCCTTACTTCTATTTTTGTGCAAAGGGACCATATGAGCCTTTTTCCTATGCTCTGGGGACACTCCCGACTCTAAAGAAGCATTGAAAAGGTCAGATGGTGGCGCTACTAGAACTTCCCCAAGTTCCTTCAATATTCTTGGATGTATCCCAACTGGCCCCATTGCTTTGTCTACTTTACTTTTAATTTAGCTAGTTCCTCACAAGCAGTCTTCTGAAAATTGTTCAAGATCTCCTTCATGTCTATGCCTATTTGTAGCTGTTTTCTGAGGACCTGCTCCTGGCTCTTCATCTGTGAACACAGAAGAAAAATATTTATGCAATTCCACTTTATGCTCATCAGCTTCTACATATTCCTTCCCTTCACCCTTGAGTCTGACAATACCAGTTTTCCTTATCGCTTTTCCGGGCCAGTCCAGGGAACGTTAGGGTTGTCAATCCCCCTTAGCAGCTGAGGACTGACGACTTCAAGTTTTCTTGAGAGGTGAAGCCACTCCCCCTGAGGTCACCAGCCAGTCTTTCAGTCCTCAGCAGCTAAAGAGGATCGATTCTATTTTTCTCCCTCTTGTATATGACTACTGTTTTATTTCATTAATTTCTTTATGGCAGTGTAAGTTGGCTCTGGCAGAGCTGATTATTTTCATTAGTCCTGAGGAGTTTCGTTTTTACTCACTATTCGGTAATGACAGAGAGGCTTCGCGGAGTTGTTACTTTAGCGGTATAAGGTAGAGCCTGCCTTGTGTAACCGCAAACGTCTCTCTGAACAGAGTGATCCTGGGGGCCCCAGTAATTCCTCTGTATTTGATATTAAACGCACTTCTGCATGTTCTGCTAGCAGCGGAACGAAATCGCAAGCCTGCATAACCTTTGGGGTAAGCTTAAGGTTTGTAGCTGTGCAGCGTCTTTCTTTTTTATTTCTGGATCGCGTTTAAGTGCGGCCGGCGGTATCACTTCTCGAGGCCGTGATACGGCAAGCAGAAGAGTTAGCTTTGTTATAAGGGGTACTTGTCTGTGCCGGCAGTAATGGCAGAGAAGATTGCATCGGAGGCAGAAAAGCCGTTAGTGACCGCAGAACGAGCGGGAAAAGCGGCCATTTTGAGCACGCCGGCCATCTCAGCAGCAGAATAGCACCGGTCTGCTAAACGGAAATCTAAATCAGCTAAGAGCGTTTCTCAGAAGGAAAAGCCTGCTCCCTCTTTTTCTGATGTTCAGTCTGGCATTTTGTCATTTTTTTCGCCGGAGTTTATTTTTGCGATGCACAGAGCATTTTTACTTAAGTCTTCTCAGCTTGCTCCTGTGGAAACCCTTCAGGGTGCTGGGGCGCTTCAAATGGGTATTCCCGTGCCAGAGGACCCTGGAGAAGGTCCTTCTCAGCAGTCGGAGCTTCGTAGAGATCCTTTGGATCCATTTTCTCCTCAGCTTTCTGGACCATTGGGTCAGGGAGAGTCAGAGTTTTTTTCTGAAGCAGGTTTGGATCTGGCTCCGGAAGAGCTAGAGGAGGGTGAGATTGCACCCGGGGACGATCCTAATATCTTTCGCGTGTTTTGCAAAGAGGAGTTGGCAGCGCTAATTTCCCAGTCCTTATCTGCATTACATCTACTGCTTCCTTCAGTTACCCAGGAACCCTTGGAGGATCCGTTATTGCAGGGTTTTAGAGCAGAACATCGCTGTTTCCCAATGCATAGAGTTATAAGACAGATGATTGAATCTGAATGGGAATGTACAGAGGCTACGCTCCGTGGGAGACGCCTTGGCTCGCCTTTATCCTATGCCGCAAGAGGAGAAGGAGTTCTTGCGCATGCCCAAGGTGGATGCTATTGTATCGGCAGTTACCAAAAAGACTACCATCCTGGTGGAAGGTGCGGCAGCGCTTAAGGACCTCCAAGATCGAAAATTGGAAATTCTTCTCAAGCAGGCATTTGATTCTAGCGCTTTAGCTTTACAGGCGGCTACTTGTGGAGCATATGTTTCTAGAGCATCCATTCGATGGCTGCAGGGAGATGCGTCTGGGGATGCCGCGTCTGCACATGGATCTGAAGGTCCGAGATTGGAATCGGCCGCGGCTTATATGGCAGATGCTTTCTATGACTTGCTACGAATAGCTGCGAAGACTATGGCATCATTGGTAGCTGCTAGGCGTTTTTTATGGTTGCGTAACTGGTCAGCGGATGTTTCATCTAAGTTGCGACTTAGTAAGTTGCCCTATAAAGGAAAATTGCTTTTTGGAGAAGCACTAGAAAAGATTGTTAAGGATCTTGGTGACTCTAAAGGAGGGCGGTTGCCAGAGGACCGGCCCAAACCTATGCGAGGAGCGGGTGGTCTCCGAGGCTCTAGTCGAGACTCCCGTAGATTCCGAGGGGCGCGCTTTGCTCCCTATTCCAAAGGCCGTACAGGATTTAGAGGTCAGTCCTTTCGAGGAGCAAGAGGTTTCAACAAGCCTTACTTCGGTGCTCCTCAGTCCTCCGCTAAAAAACCACAATGAAGGTGTGCTGGTCCAGGCGTTAGTACCTGTAGGCGGCCGCCTGCAGGATTATCTACCAGCCTGGACCGCCATCACCGCAGACAAATGGGTTTTGGAGATAATTCAAAAAGGCTATGCACTGGACTTCGCTTGCCCTTTGTCGTCCACGTTTGTAATGTCCCCTTGTGCGCCAGGTCTGAAGTCACAGGCCGTATCAGACACGCTTGCTCGTCTCTTGCAGCTCCGGGCGATAGTTCCCGTACCTCGAGACCAATACGGTCAAGGTCGATACTCGATCTATTTCGTGGTGCCCAAAAGAGAATGTTCTTTTCGACCAGTACTGGATCTCAGGGGCGTCAACCGTTCTTTGCGGGTGCCGCATTTTCGCATGGAAACTTTACGCACCGTGATACGGGCGGTGCGTCCAGGAGAGTTTCTCTCGTCCATAGATCTCACGAAAGCATATCTTCATATTCCCATCAGGCAATCTCATCATCAGTTTTTACATTTTGCCCTTCCTATGGGTCATTTCCAGTTTCGGGCATTGCCATTCGGCCTCGCCACGGCTCCGCGGACCTTCACCAAACTTATGGTGGTGGTGGCAGCGGCGTTGCGAAAGGAAGGCATCCGTGTTCATCCGTATCTCGACGATTGGCTAATCAGGGCCGATTCTCATGTGACCGCGGTATCAGCAACGGCTCGAGTTGTTCAGCTTCTGGAGCAACTAGGTTGGGTCATAAATCAGGCCAAAAGTCATTTGCAACCGGTAAGACAACTGACTCATCTCGGAGCATTCTTCGACACGGCGCTCGGCGCGGTTTTCTTACCCGCAGTCAGAGTGGAAAAGATTTTGCAGCAAGTGCAAGCGTTTTTGCAGATTTCGGCTCCGTCGGCGTGGACATACTTACAACTCTTGGGCTCCATGGCGTCGACCTTGGACCTGGTTCCATGGGCAAGAGCTCACATGCGACCCTTACAGCAGGCGTTGCTTTCCCGATGGTCTCTGCAGCTTCACTCTCTCTCTCAGCGGCTCATTTGTCCGGAGTCAGTGAGGCAAAGTCTGGAGTGGTGGTTGAACCCGGTCCATCTAAGGGCAGGTGTTCCTTTGCAGGAGCCATCATGGGTTTTAGTCAGTCTCGCAGGCTGGGGAGCTCATTGTCAGTCACAAATCGCTCAGGGGTCTTGGTCTCCGGAAGAGAGCTCGTGGTCGATCAACAGGTTGGAGCTGCGCACGGCTCGGCTCGCCCTTCAGCCCTTCGAGGCCTTAATCAAGGGGGCTGCAGTCCGGTTATTCTCCGACAATGCAGTGACAGTGGCATATATCAATCGGCAGGGCGGGACCAAGAGTCTCTCTCTTCTCACCAAATGTCAAGAGTTGATGGCTTGGGCCGAAGTCCGTCTCTTAGCGTTGTCCGCTGCGCATGTGGCAGGCAAACAGAACGTGCAGGCAGATTTTCTCAGTCGCAATGTGCTCGATCCCAGAGAGTGGGAGTTGAACATCGCAGTGTATCACGAGCTGGTCGTACGTTGGGGTCAACCAGTGATGGATCTTATGGCGACGTTCAGCAATGCAAAGGCAAACCGTTTTTTCAGCAGACGCAGGGAGCGCATGTCAGAAGGATTGGATGCTCTGGTGCAACCATGGCCAATGGACACTCTGTTGTATGTGTTCCCTCCTTGGCCGATGTTGAGTCGGGTTATCCAACGAATAGCGGGACACCGAGGATCGGTGATTCTGATTGCGCCAGATTGGCCTCGTCGTCCTTGGTATGCCGATCTGATTCGACTCCTGATAGCTGCTCCTTGGCGCCTTCCGGATCGGATCAATCTCTTAAATCAGGGCCCGGTGCTCATGCCACAGGTGGATCGCTTCTTGCTTACGGCTTGGCTCTTGAGAGGGATTACTTAAAGCGCAAAGGTTACGCGAGTTCGGTCGTGGCTACCTTACTTCGGTCTAGAAGACCGGGGACCTCTCTGGCATATGTGCGTATATGGAAGCTCTTCGAGCATTGGTGTGATCAGCGCAACCTTCTTCCTCGGTTAGCTACCTTACCTCAATTACTTTTATTTCTCCAAGAGGGATTGGAGAAAGGTTTGGCAATTGGTACTCTTAAGGTTCATTTAGTGGCGCTAACCTGTTTTAGAGGATTAGTGCAAAATCGACGGCTGTCCGTGCATCCGGATGTGCAACGTTTTTTTTCGAGCGGCTAAGCTTCTCCGTCCTCCGCGGCATCCAGTTGTGCCATCGTGGGATTTGAATATTGTCTTGGAGGCGTTTTCCACGTCCCTGTTGGCATCGGTGTCCTCACGGTCTTTACGTGAGTGTTCTTGGAAAACTGCGTTTCTGGTGGCCTTATGTTCAGCAAGGAGAATTTCAGATTTGCAGGCCTTGTCTTGTCAGGAACCTTATCTGCAATTTCTTCCTGAACCGATATTACTGCGGACGGTGCCTTCTTTTTTGCCTAAAGTACTGTCTGTTTTTCATGTTAATCAGTCGGTGACATTGCCCGTATTTTCCAATTTGTCAGATTCCCCGGTAGACCGAGCGCTCAAAAAGTTGGATCTTGGTCGTGTTTTGAAGGCATACCTTAAGCTCTCAAAACCGTTGTGGAAGACAGATAGATTGTCCAGCATGCAGGGCCCAATAAAGGTCAGGCAGCGTCAAAGTCCACGATTGCTCGTTGGGTACGCTCCGCTATTGTAGCAGCTTATGAAGCCAAGGGGCGATTACCCCCAGAGGGTGTGAAGGCTCATTCCACTCGAGCTCAAGCGGCTTCATGGGCAGAATTTGCTTTTGTTCCTCCAGTGGATATCTGTAGAGCAGCAACGTGGTCTTCATTGCATACGTTTACGAAGCATTACCGTTTGGACGTTCAAGCCAGAGAAGATGCGAAAGTGGGGACGTCGGCTCTTATCGCGGGGCTGGTGGGTCCCTCCCGAGTTTAGGTACTGCTTTGGTACTGCCCTAACATTCCCTGGACTAGCCCGGAGAAGCGATAAGGAAAAAGAAATTAGATCTTACCTGCTAATTGTCTTTCCTTGAGCTGTCTCCGGGCCAGTCCAGGGTCCCACCCCTTCTAGTTTCGGATACCTCTGCAGAAGTACAAGCGTAATAGAAGTTCGAAATATTCTGGCGAGTGGGGTACATTGGGGCTTCCATGATCTTTCTCAGAGAAAGACAATACTGTCTTAAACTATAATATTAAAAAAAAAAAAAAAAAAAAAAATTTGCATTGTTTTAGATTAGCTTACTTTTTCCAAGGGACTATGGAGCATTCTCAGTTTTGGGAGGTTAACCTTGTGTTTTTCAGTTTTTTCATAGTAGTCTGCTTTGTCAGGAGAAGACTGGCTGGTGACCTCAGGGGGAGTGGCTTCACCTCTCAAGAAAACTTGAAGTTGTCAGTCCTCAGCTGCTAAGGGGGATTGACAACCCTAACATTCCCTGGACTGGCCCGGAGACAGCTCAAGGAAAGACAATTAGCAGGTAAGATCTAATTTCTTTTTATACGTCCTCCTCTCGCTAACATATCTGAAAAATGATCTTGTCTCCCCACTCCCCATTTTTTTTTCTTTTGGCTATTTCTTCTTTTTTCTGTATCTTTGCTTTCCTGACTACTTTCCTAGCTTCTCTTAGTTTTTTCCCAAATGTTGATGCTTGTCTTCCTCTTTCTGTTCTCTTGTATTTTATGAAGGCCCACCCTCTAGCCTTGGGGGCAACATGTGTTTACGCCTAGTTTAATGTACATTTTTGACCATGTTAAGCACTATCGAGTCAGTGTTGACTCATGGTGACCCTCTGTATAGTTGTCCTAAACTGTTAGATCAGGCAGCTCACTGCTGATAGAGTGGCATCCTTAACTGCTGCTATTATATCGATTCATCTCATTGCTGGCCTTCCTCTTTTGCATTGGTCTTCTATCTTGCCAAGCATGATGTCCATGTCTAATCATTTCTCTCTTTGCATGATGTGTCCAGAGTATAAAAGTCAGTCTTGTCATCTGAGCTTCTAAAGAATCCTTAGGTATGATCTCCTCTAATGTTTATGGTTTGTTCTTCGGGCAGTCAATGGTATACACAGTATTCTTTGTCAGCACCATAATTCAAAGGCATCGATTTTCTTCCTGTTTTTCTTTTTCACTGTTCAACTTTCACATACATATGACGTTATGGAAAGTACCTCACTTTATAAAATAGGCATGAAATATGTATGTTAAAATGCATGTAAATCATGACTAACCCTTATAACGTTATCCTTTAGTGCCAAGGTGGTTAGTCACATTTTCAGCAGCACTATCTAGACAGTGACACTGAAAATATCCAGATAAACCTGAGAGGCGGCACTTATCCAGCCTGAAGGGGCTGCTATCTGAATAGTGGTGTGTTCCTGTCACCAGCCATAATTATTGATATTCTTTCTTTTTTCTGCCCTTTGTTTACTCTCTTCCCATTTGATTCCTCCTGTCCTCCCCCCCCCCCCCCACTCCCTTCCCAGGTTTCGTAGACTTGAACTCTGAGGTTACTAGCGGTTGATTTTTTTTGTTTGTTCATATGTAATTGTACTTGTTTCTTTTAGTTAACCTTGGTTTTTATTTTTAAATATAGAATACTTGTACAGTATAATTATTTGAAAATTAGCAAAACATTTAAAAAATATAAATGCCATAACATAACTTCTTTGTGAAGAAGAAAAATGTATGAATTTTTGGTTTGCCATGATGGACTGTGTATGTCTTTTGTTACCCGCCTTGGTTATTGTGCGGGTTATGCATAGTTTTAAATAAATATATGAAAATTAATGGTGTTCCATATAATTGTTGCTGAAATTTGAAAAATCTGCAGCAGGAACCTGGCACTGTACATATGGGGGATAATTTTCTAACAGTCACCTATGTGAAATGTCTAAGAATGTGTCTATTTTATTAAAAACCAATCCAATGAATGCCAAGGTCCAAGTCTCTTTTTTCTTAATTCTGCAAACTCCGCTTATGATACTTTTTCTACAGAGAACATTAATATGATAGAGCATGGAGGAGACATTGAGAACCATGGTTTTTCTATACTGCTTTATCTTGGAATCAAAATGTTGTAGAACTAACCTTTTTCTACCAGTGGTGTTTCTATAGTGTGTCTTTACTTGTGATATGCTGTTGCCTTTAAAACATAATGCTTTTTAGCACCTCTGTATATAGCCCACATTGTACATAGCTCAAACCATTCTAGCACACAATACAACACACATTGTACATAGCTCAAACCAATCTAGCACACAATACAACACACACTCAACTAAATTTCACCTTCACTGCATGTTTAACACACTCACTTTACCCGATTGTTTGCTGTGATACCACCTTGATTAATAAGATAAGGCGGTCTAAAAATACTGTTAAATAAATAAAATAATAAAGTGCCTATGTGCCTTTTATAAAATAGGCTCCTGGAACTAGCCCCAGTAGTACATGAATTCTCTCACACAACTGTACACCTGTTCCAAAGAAGGACATCTATGTGAAATGGCTGAAAATGTGCCTAGTTTTATTTCTCTTTTATAAAGGCAACTTACAGGCTTATAAGCCTTTATAAAACGGAACCTAGAACCAGCCCTAATAATGCACAAATTCTCATTCACAAATTTACACAGATATAAATGCTGTGTGTGTACTCTGCATGGATAATTTTATAGATATCATAAACCTGGTTTTACACATGGAAAATAACATAAAATAACCACAGATACACATAAAAAGTGCAAATACAGTAATTATATATGTGTGAAAATTCCTTTATAAGACAATAGTGGACTGATTTTAAAAGAGATATGCACAGGAATGATCCATCTGTGCCCCAAAAAGGGACGGAAAAGTATGATTATATAAAATGTGCCAGTACATGTATAGCCACAAATAAGCACCCACAAAAATGGCGTGGGGACAGCAGAGAATAGGCAGGCTCTGGGCAGTCCTGAAAAGTATGCGTGGATGTCTTCCATAAACAGCAGGCAGCCATGCATCACAAAAGTTCATGTTCATATTTCTGCCTGTCATATATGCTGATTAGACCAGGGGAAAGGCATCTCTCATGATCTGAAGTGTGGTTTCTAGATTTTATTGCTGCTGTTTGGCATTCCATTGTATGCTCAGTCCTATACCTCCCACCAACCTTCCCATAGCATCCCCCTGAGCCAGCCCTCATCCCCCCATTTCCTGCTTGCCCTCCCCATCCACCCTGCTATACCCCTCGCTAGTACCCCCTCTGCCTGCCAAGTCCCCATTCCCTCAACCCCCACAAACCTCACCACCCACCCCTGCCTCTCTGGTCACATAGGGTACCTCCCCCTGTTGCTCCCCCATTCTCCCATCCTCTGTGAGACTGTGTGTGTATACCAGTGTGTGGCTCGGTGCATCTGTGTCAGTGCCTGAGTTAGTGGGTGTCTGTTCCAGTGTTAGGGTCTGTGTGAGCATGGTACAAAGGCCAGTGCAGATGTCTGTGGAAGAGTTCTTGTGCTGATATTGGTATCTCTTTGGGGGTGTCTCTCTGTATTGCGGTCTGTGCTTGTGTGTTGCACTGTGACCTTTAATATGTCCCTGTACAAGGCCTGTTGGCGGTAAGTGTTAGCACTGGTGGTGGTGAGTGTTGGTGCTATTGGTGGTGGGTGTTGGTGTTGGTGGCTGCAGCTGGAGAGACAGCAGGCAACCATGCGTGCAAGTCGGCGGTGGCGCCTGTGTGCTCTCATGGGCAGGAGGCAGAGGAAACAGAGTATGAGGAAGCTTGCACTGCAGATGGTGTACAGGCCCAGGACATAGTTTTTGGACCTCAAAGACAGACAGGGCTGTTGCTCGAGTTGGTTCAAGGTGTTTGAGCCCTATGCAAATCTTAAGACTTACACCCCCCCCCCGCTCTCCCCCACCCCCCCAGCTATCATCTATTTTTTTAGCTTTGAAAACTCTGCTCTTTGCTGCCCTCAGAAACTGTCACCCTAGACAACTGTCCAGTTTTCCTAATGGTTGGCCTGGCATGCTCACAGAGGAATGCATGAGGAGGTTCAGATCTGACAAGGAGAACATAGTGAGCAGACTATACTGAGCATATAAAGCCAACTGGAGACTGACCTTGAGCCCACAGAATGGAGGGGCAGAGCCCTAACAGTGTACCTGAAAGTGGTAACATCCTTGGACTTCCTTGACATAGGAATATTTCAAATACCCCTTGGGGCTACAGCAGACATTAGCCAAGCAGCCACCTCTCGAGCATAGCTCAGCTTCTAGATGCCTACAACCTCTTTCCTCATGTCATCCTGCTGCTGTGTCATGGTATTGGCCACATCTAGTAATGGATCCTGTCTTCCCACAGGCATAAAGATATCCTAGCTGCTGACATGCCCCTCAACCTCCATCTCTAGATGCTCACTCTTGTCCTCAACCTCATCTGGGTCCTACTGCACAAGCTGACCAGATATCAGTTCTGCCTCCTCATCTCCAACTGATGGCATGCCTTTACTGAGCGCACCTCTGCATCTCTTGGCTCCTCCCCCTCATTCCCACCAACCTCTACTCTTTGGCTGGTATCATGACTGCTCTCTGGGTCCATGTTGTCCCCTTCAAGAGGCTTAACGTTTAGTTTACCCTGACCATCCTGTGGTTGCTGCGACTGTTACTGTGAAGACCTCTGCTGGTTGTCATGCTCTTGGTGCAGACGTAAAGGACCATACCAAGCTAGAAATGCACCATGTGACTTGCAAATTTGGCACCCTCTTCCACTCAGTTGTGTACAGGAATTCACTCTTATAGGGCTTCCTGGAAGCCCAGTCATGAGATTGGTTCCCCTTCTGGATTTGTGCCCTGCATGGCCGCAGCTGTCACACAGTCCTGGGTATGGCCTTGTAGATGTATATGGCCTGGTTGAGCACTGAAGAGCCAGGAGCCCTCATTCCTTGGTGAAGCATCCTTTTGAGCATCTGATAATGCATCTGCAGGAGGGAATACAATGAACATTGAAAGGGAGTCAGTGGACTGTGTGGACTGAGCACTGTTGTGTAAGAAGTTTGAATACTAGCTATGATCCATTGATGACAAACTCAGAATTCTATTCTATGCCACATGCAAGTGCCATGTCTGACATCTGGACACACACTCTATGCAGAGACGGTGCTACCCAATGTAGATGCAACAGAATGAATGCTGACATGGAGGTGCCAGATGTGAGCCATGCCTGTATAACTATAGAATGTTGTAGACATGAATACCATGTACCCCTTCCCATTGTGATCACTCAGTGCAATGCTGTGCAGGGAAGGTGATCCAGTAGACACCTGACACAGGATGTACACATATACCATTTTGGGCTACCACTCTGAAGGATCAATGCTCAGATAGGCAAAGAGGACACCATGCAGATATCAGAAATGCAGATCAAGCTATATGAGCAGGTTACAGATTTGAGACTGTCCAATGACACATTCTATTGTTGTGATGATGCATAGCAATGTTTGTACAGGGTAGTAATAGTAGCAGTAGGGGGATGTTGCAGTGACTATGGTGTGGACCAATGTGTCAAAGCTGCATGGCCATGCTCCTACTGTCCAGTGTTACAGGTAGCTTAGGGACATATGCCAGGGTTGATAATACCCGGACTGATGACCCCTGCATGGCTTGCATGCATGTACAATACAGGATGGAAGAATACAGACATTTCTCCCTCACTCATTTTGGCTCTGCCACCCACCTCACAGGTTTTTGTGCGCATGTACCTCTCTGGGATAGAATGTTTGGTTGTAACACTTGAACAGCCTTTTCCAGGCCCTGCACGTTTTTTCATAGTCCCTCCTCTGGCCTGCCACTGGAAGCAGTTTGTGCTCCTTGCCCACCATGAGCCTGTCAGGAGGAGGGTGTCTGCATCCTCAAAATTGGGCCTGCAAGAGTGGGAAACCATTTTCTTCATGTTCTCATACCTATTCCATCATTGAACATGTCACTTACATATGAGCAAACACACCCGCATACCCCTCTCACACATTGGTGTTTACTTTGTGCTCTGTCTGCACTCCCATATTAAATTCATAGCAGCTATGTGCGCATACCAGAATTAGGGTGCAGGTCCAGGCACCCCCATTTCTGGGCACTTCCTTGCATGTAGGAGCCCTTTATAAAATTAACTATATGCATGTAAATTCTGCTTACAAAATGAATTCTGCGTTAAAGTATGCACGGTGACAAGAATGCTCGTACTTGTATGCGATTGTGGTGTAGTCATGCTTGGAGGTGAGTTTTGGATGAAGTGTGAGTGGAGTCGTGATTTATATGTGGTCTTTATTAAATACACATAGTAACAGGAGCGGCAGGTAGAACTCTAAAAAGGTAGAGAGGTTAATCTGCATGGAGCAGCATGTGCAACCCCTAAACAAAGGCACAGAGGGGGGAGGGGAACCTATATGGAGCAGTAAATACAACCCCAAACAAAAGCAAAGAGGGGGTAACTTGCATGGAGGTGGCAGTTACCAACTCTCAGCACTTTACTGGACAGATTAGATGGCCATGCAGGCCTTTGCTGTCGTTTACTATGTTGCTATGTCACTATGTCATGCATACACTATAAGCATACATTTGCATCAGCTTCTTCATTATATCCATGATTTCTGCTGCTTTTGTGTGTCAGTTTTATAAAAGCAAATAAGTGCCTATGTGTCTTTATAAAATGGACTTAAAATAGATGTCTGCTTGACCTTTCAACCTAGGCACAGGGATGACTTGACCATTAGGTGAACTAGGTGTCCCCCTAGAGACCCAGCAGTCCAGAACAGTCGGTTTTCACTGCTGCCACCCCTCTGTGGGACCTGCAGGAGCAGCAGCAATGGCCATTAACAGCCCCACGGTGCTTATTTATTTACATTCTCTTATATACCACGCTATTCTGCTTCAGTGTGGTTTACATTGAACAAACTGAAATTACATTGAACAGGGCATTATAACTTGGAGATAACTATTTTACAGGGAATATGGGCTATGGAGGGTTAAGTGGCTTGCCCAAGACCACAAGGAGCACCTGTGGGACTAGAAACCCCAGTCCTTCCGGCCCAAGGTTGCTGTCCTCTAGTGGGATTTGAACCCCTGACCTTCTGGCCTGAAGTACCGTGCCCTAACCACTAGGCCACTCCTCCACTCCGCTTACCTTAAAACTTCAGCACTGTGGGGCTGTTTGCTTCCACCCCTTCTGGTGACAGATACCAACTTGCTGTTTGCTTCTGCCCCCTCAGACTGCCCAATACAGACTTCCTACTTGCAAACAGCCCTGTAGTGCCAAAGTTTTAATGTAAGTGCTGTGGGGCTGTTTGCGGCCATTGCTGCTGCGGCTGCTGCAGGTCCCGGATAAGGGTGGTAGCAGCAGCAATAGGCACTGGAAAGGAGGAAGAGGCGCAAGGGTTGAGGTTCATCTAGGACGCCTCATCTCCTTGCTTTGATAGTAATTTTATAACAAGTTGCCAAAGTGTATATCCCCTTTTTAAAAATGTAACACTTTTTTGAGAGTTTTCATTACAGGGTAAAGAACAAACATGAAAACATGAATACATGTGCTCTCCTTACAACACAATCCTAGAGCATAAATGATATGTGACCCAAATAACAAGCATAAATGCATTCCTAGCATACCAAGGTGGTTGCCATCCAGTTGGAGAGTGTGACTTGATTCTCTTTCTTGCATAGTCCAAAAGCAATTTGTCTTAGCCTGCCTCTACCCCCTGATAGAGGAATGTTGATGTCTGGAGGTAAAAATAACTCAAAATAATCCTCAACTCCAAAGGGGAATTTCAAGGCTGTAAAAAAAAAATAGCAACATCACTTCAACCCATCACCCTTGTCACTATTTATTTATTTATTGAACAGCTCTTTTATACCGCTCCTTGCAGCGATCAGGGGTGGTTTACATTGAACAATAACATGAAGTTACATAGAACGTTTAACTATCCCTTCCATTGCAGACACTGTTCCTAATAAACATTCTTGTTGGGACCCACAACTTATCAAATGCCTCTTTTCTCCCTTTAAGGATAGCTGCCAATCTCTTCTCCTTTGAATCTTTCTCAGCTGATTCTTCTAGTGCTCCGCACCAGGTGAACCAGGGGCCTTCCATTGATCCACACTACCAATCTTTGTTGCTAGAAATAAGAAATTAACTAGGTCTCTTTTAATCAGCAAAAAAGCTTTGTGCACATCATTAAACCCCAGCATAACCAAAGGGAAGCTTTTGGGATAGGAGTTGCCCATAATTTGATGAGCACATTGAAAGATCACCTACTTTAATGTGAGCTACATGTAAGCAGAGCCATAGTTTGGGTGGAACAGAGGTGGAGTTGCAAAACAGAGGCTTTTTTTTTTTTTTTAACTACAATGGTACACAAATTTACATATTTTCAGAGCAGGTTTAAATTTGTGCATCGGTAATTGTGCACTGTTCGGGCTGGATCTGGGGGCCTGTTTTATAAAAGTGCATCAGAACTGATGTTGCCTTTACAAAATAGACTTTAAATAGCCTCCTTTTTGGACTTGCCATGTAAGTGCAGCCCTATGAGGTTACTTGTGCATTTTACAAAATTCACAAGTCATTGCATGCCCAGCCGAGTTCTTCCGAAACTAGGAATGCCTATGCCTACATTGCATAAAAATGGGCACTTTCTTGCCGTGTACCCAGTTTTTTCAAATTCAGGCTGCAAATATGCCTCTTTGCTGCCTCTTTTGGATCTTGACTCACCTGGTCTCCTTTGTGTTTCCTTACCATTCCCCCTAGATGTATCCCATGTCTACAGCTAATGTGTTGTCTGTCTTGACTAGATTGTAAACTCTGATGAGCAGGGACCATTTCTTACATGTCTGTGGAGTGCTGCCTATGTCTCGTAGCGCTATACAAGTGCTCAGTACTAGTAGTAGAAGTAGTATATACCTGTGTGTATGTTTATAAAGCCATTTTCTGCATGTAAAGAATGTTCTAGTGCAGAAAATGTGTTATAGAATTGCCCCTTTAATAATGATGGATTTTTAAATGTTTTATCTCATGAAAATTGATAAAGGACCTGAAAAGCCCCCTTTTTATCTTTGAGGAAATTTAAAGGAAACCATAAAAGTTGAGGTGGAATTTTGTTGCGATATACAATCTACTTGAAACCCAATAGTCGAGGTAGGTAAGACATTGGGTAATTCTAAGGGCAAAGAAAAAATTGGATGCAAAAAAACTGGACATAGTGTTAAAGGAGAACACCACCAGAATGGCATTGATTATAGTGGTGTCAGTTCCAAGCGCCTGTTCTGTGAATTGCATTGAGAGGGAGAAGATCTTCAAGTATCAAGAGATACAGTCAGGCCAAGAAAAGGTGTAAGTACTATGCTGAACATTAGCAGTCAATTTTGAGAGACTAAGATAATACACTACACACCCTGGCTTAGAACTGAGGTTCATGATTGTCTTGGTATGTGCAAAACTAACCTATTTGGAGAAATTGCCCCCAGACAAAGCTTTATACCTCTCGTAGGGTAAGTAAGTAATAAAGGGGCATGTTTACTAAAATACATGAATGGTTAATGTGGGCTTTAGCGTGTGGTAAACAGCACAGAATCACAGTAACTGTTAATGGTATGCTAAAAATGTGGGTGTGTAAAAATCCAGTGCTAAGTACTCGGAGGCCAATTCCGAGATATGTGTCACTGGGCCGTCCGGACCTCCAGATATCCGGACTGCCCAGGGATGCACCAGATTCTGCTCCTCTATGGGCTGGATGTCCCCGTGGGAACAGAATCATGGCATAGTGGCTGGATGCCCAGGATGTCCAGTTAACTATCTGGCTAGCCCAGCCTGGCTCCTGCATGTTGCCGCAGTGCCATAGTGTCATGTTGCCATGGCACCATAGCTCCATGCAGGAGCCGCAATCCCAAGCTGACATCTGCAAAGTGCTTTTCCTGCAGCCTGACCCCCGATTGGGCCTTCCATGGCCAGGGTCGGGCTGTGGGGGACCCCCTGCACCCCCTCACCATTTTTATGTGCCCCGGCACTGGCACTGGTGTCCAGGGGGACTTATTTCACCTCAGAAGTGGAATAAGTCCCCTGTTTAGATGGTCGACTGGATGCACAGGGCCGACCTCTGAATGATCCCTGTATGTCCAGGACCAGTCTTCACCCACTGCCTGCCCTCGCTCCTACCCCGACCCACCCCCTTCCACCAACAACCAGAGTTCCCCACACAAATCGGCTATACGTGCAGGGAGCTCTGTTCCTGCCAGTGTGATTCAGGCATTTAGCAAGTCTGGATGTCCGGATCAGACATCCAGATCCACTAAATGAGGACTGGCTTGACCACCTTAGCATGTATTGGGGTGGGGACTATGTGGGTTAGGGGCAGTGAATGGATTTTGACTGCAGATTGCGGTTACCACTAGTGTCATTAGCATGCGCTAATCATCAATGTTGCATTCAGTGCGGGCACACTTACTGCCTCTCAATGGGTAGCAATATGTGCCGCCTATGCTAATTGTAGATGCACTTTTAGCATGGTAAGGTGCTGGTCCCCTCATGAACTGCATGGTGACATGCCAGGAACACCCCCACCAGCTAGCTCACTGTGATGGGGTCTATAGAGTATTGCCTGTCCCTCTCCAGAGGAATTATCAACAGGCCCCTTTAAGAGAACCTGCAGCCCACAGTTCAGGGCTGAGAGGACGTGGCTCAGAGGCAGAGGTTAAGAACCCAGCAGACTGCAAGAGGGAGAGAGGCCCATGGAGCCAGAGGTCCTTTCTAGCCAAGCCATGTGAAGGTAGGAGCTTTAACCAGGGCTGGAGCAAGGGCCAGGAGAACCAGACTGTGAAGCTTTAACAGCTGGGATAGAATAAAGTTAACATTGTTTTCTTGACTCCTGCATGTTCTGTCTTTTAAATGAAAACCCTTTTCCACTGCACGCTACACTACTATATTCGCCTCCTGAACTAACACATACTAAAGAGCAAATCTTTGGTGTACTTTAACATACGCCCCAAAGTGTATACAAACTGTGATCCCCTGCAATCAAAACATGCACTGTTTTAATAGTGAAAAAATTATGTAATGACAGAAACATTGGAGATCATTTTATAAACCTTTTTTGGGTGCAAAACGCTGATTTACATGTAAAAGAACTCCTATGAAATTACCTCATGCCTAAAAGTAAGTGTGGTTCACATAAGAACATACTTGTAGAGTAAGATGCTTAGGGGAGGAGCTTGGCACAGAGCATGGGCACAGTTGTTATTTACGTGAGCATCTTATAAAATATGTGCATATGTGTTTATTTTATGTACTAACATTTATGCCTGGTCACAAGCATTTTTTCATGTTTCTTTGTCCTATTTGTTGTTTAGGTGCACAATGTATGCACACAAGAAATTTAAAATGTACACAATTTATTGCACACATGTTAATTTGTAAGTGTGTGTGTGTGCAAGCAATTTACATGCACTTTAAATTTTTAGGCACCCAAATTTTATGCGTGTTTGTGAATGCGCACCCCTAGACTATATGGATCTACCTAAAAATAAATGTTCTAGTAATTCAGTATGTTCCACCCTATATTCAAATACTATGGGAAATGGTATAATTAAAACTGATGTACTCTAAGAGTACATGTTAAATCAGAAGGGAGATTTAAGCCTTATTCTTGTGTGGGCTTGCCTGGAGAAGGACAACACAATTCAAACTACTCCCAAACTGTTTGGTTAAAAAAACACCAAGTGGTGAATGATATTGCATCACTTATGTCTGAAGAGTGTTGGATAGTCAAAATTGATTTACTGTATTTCATAGCTCTTGTAATCCCATTTCCCAATTAAGTCTTCAGTTCGTTGACCTTTGGTGGATATTTCTAGATCAGTTAACATACATGGTAGATACTCATAGCTGGCCTCTCTTTGAAGTGGCAGCTGTTCCCAACTCTTTCCATCATTTGTCCCAGGCAGTTGAAAGAAAGACTCAGGCTAGGATTTTTCTGAATGTGAGTATATATTTGGACTATGCTGAGTAATTTCCCTAGAATCTGATAAGTAAATACAGACTTAAAGCATTATTCTTATTGTCATTATAATAAATTGATGAATAGCTGACACAAATTTCATTTTCCCAGGAATTTAAGTTAAAGTAACATATGAAAAGCTGTTTGAAATTGGCAGTTTGTGGAACAATTGTTCTTGGATTTTTTTTTCTTTTTTGGGGGTCGGGGGGGGGGGGCCGGGATTGGGTATCCATGCAGCAGTTCTATTATATAATGAGAGCTAAACTTTGCCCCTTCAGTAGCATAAGTAATATAAGTAAAATGATTCTGGTGCCATAAATCATTCCAACATCCATCAGATAGAATAAGTATCTTCTGGAAGTTTAGAGGGCTGAGGTCACATTAGGAATTTTGTTAGGTTTTAATACAAATCTGTGTTACTGAATAAAATGTTATATGTATATAAACTCCTTCTTTAAGAGCATTTCCTGAAATAAGGGTACTAATGAACACTAACTTACTGAAGTCCTGGATTCAAGATTCTCAGGTCTTGCAGTTTTTCTGCCCTAGTGAAGAATCGTACATGGTCTTTACATAAATAATCCATGAACAAGAAGTGTTTTAAAACAAAACTAATATTTACTGAAGAGAAAAATAGGACATTATTGAAGTCATTTTATAAGGAACTACATAAAGATATGTATTATTTACACAGATAAATCGGCTATTTTAAGAAATTATGGGGCTGATAATTGGTGGTGGCAGCCAAGCACATTTAGAGCCTCGCTGCCGCTGATCTATCTAAACTGGATATACGGTGCCAGAACTTATCTGGCATGTGGCACTGAATATCCAGTTTTGCCAGACAACACTTTCGCTATCCAATCAGTGGTGATGTTCAGCCATTAACCCAATAGCAAAAGCCAGTTAAAGCTGGGACAGCCATTGACTTGTCCTAACTTCTTATGCTTAGATATCTGGATAGCAGTTGTATATTTCCACCAACTGGATAGCAACTGGGACTTCCCCAATCTGCTTATAGACTGCCCCAGTTTTAACTGAGCGTCTTTTGTGAGCTCTGAGGTGATATTCAGTGCCACTATCCAAATAGTGGGATCGCTGCAGTTTTTAGTGTTATGCTTCCCCTGTGTGTGTGAATGAACACTTAACGTACATACTTTAGCCAGCTGCTAATCTGCAAATATGCACATAAGACTGATCGTGTGTACTTTCACTGTGGCTATGCACATGGATGGAGCTTAGATGAAATGTCCACTTTCACAAGTAAATGAAGGAAATACTATGAGACTACTGCTAGGGTTGCAGGTGCCATTTTGAACCTGACATTCTCTCAGACGGAAGTGGGGATTGCCCCTTTCTGGGTCCCACTAGATCATCAGCAATGTATAAAGGTAGGCCTGGGTAGTCCTCATGGGGATGAAGGAGTCTGACTTAAGATCCAGGGGTAGAAGGCATTAATGGGAAGTCTGTGGGCAGAGGAGGGCAGTAACAGGAACTATCTGGTTATCGGCGATATTAAGTCGCTAAATGGATAGAGCTAAGTGGTTAATATGATTAATATGAATGAAATACAACCTCTAAAATGCCTGTATGCAAATGCTAAGAGTCTAAAAATTAAGATGAGAGAGTTAGAATATATAGCTCTAAATGAGAGGTTAAATATGATTGGTATCTCAGAGAACTGGTGGAAGGAGGACAACCAATGGGACTCTGTAATAGCTGGGTACAAACTTTATTGCAATGATAGAGTAGATTAAATTAGTGGAGGAGTTGCTTTCTGTTAGAGAGGGCATTGAGTCACATAGGAATAAAGTTTTGCAGGAAACAAAGTACGCTGTAGAATCTCTATGGATAGAAATTCCACGTAAAAGAGGAAAAGCAATGGCAGTGAGGGTGTACTACCGACAGCCTGGCAAGAATGAACAGATGGATGATGAAATACTGAAAGAAATCTGGGAAGCTAACAAAAGTTACAACACAGTAATAATTTTAAAAAAAAAAATTTCAAGAGCTGTTTTGGTTATTCCACGTAATCTTTGTTTTTTGGTACGCTAAATCCGAAAATGACCTCCATTTTGTCATAGGACATCACGTTTCCTGACAATTTAGGTAACTATGTTAAATAAGGCAATACCTCAAAATAAATGGAAATAGACTAATAAAATTAAAGTTTTATTACAATATTTTCATGAAAATCCTTTTTTGAACTGAAATGAGCTCACCTACACACACTAAACTCGATTCTTCTACCTTGTGAGGCTCCTCTTGGTGCATTTACGCTTGTGAGTAGCATCTGGAATGTCTCTCTGAAGCATCCAACAGTAGTCTGCCATCATAGTAATGCTCCATTTTCCCTGGTATCTCCTTTCCATCTCTTTAATGTCTTGGTGGAATCATTCACCTTGTTCCTCACTCACAGCTCCCAAATTTTCAGGAAAGTAGTCAAGGTGAGATTGGAGGAAATGCACTTTCAAACTCATCAGGCAACCTAAAGCATGAAATGCTTTCAGCATTCGTCCGACGATCTTTTTGTAGTGAGGATAGAAACATAGAAACATGATGACAGAAAAAGACCACATGGTCTATCTAGTCTGTCCTTCCATAACAACAACTACAACAGTCCACTTTTTACCTTTAGAGATCCTCTGTGTTGGTCCCATGCTTTTTTGAATTCAGTTACTGTCCTCATCTCTACCACCTCCACTGGGAGACTATTCCATGGATCCAGTACTCTTTCCGTAAAGAAATATTTCCGCATATCACTCCTGAATCTATCTCCCTTCACCCTCATCCCATGTCCCCTCGTAGCAGAACTTGCTTTCAATTGAAAGAGGCTCTCTCCCTGAACATTTATGCCACGGAGGTATTTAAACATCTCAATCATATCACCTCTATCCCGCCTTTCCTCTAAGGTGTACATATTAAGATCCTTAAGTCTGTCCTCATATGCTTTATAATGAAGCCCACTAATCCTTTTAGTAGCCACCCTCTGCACCGACTCCATCCTGTTCACATCCTTTTGAAGGTGCGGTCTCCAGAATTGCACACCATACTCCAAATGAGGTCGCACCAAAGACTTATGCAAATGCAATGTGTGCCTTCGAGTCAGTCCTGACTCCTGGCGACCCAGAAGCTCCTGGGTTTTCTTGGCAGTGTCACCAGATACAGAGGCATTATCACCTCCTTTTTTCTGCTAGCCATTCCTCTCCGTATGCACCCAAGCATCCTTCTAGCTTTTGCCGTCGCCTTTTCTACCTATTTAGCTACTTTAAGATCATCAGACACAACCACGCCTAGGTCCCGCTCTTCTCTAGTGGACAAAAGTACTTCACCTCCTATACTGTATTGCTCCCTTGGATTGCTGCAGCCCAAATGCATGACCTTACATTTTTTAACATTAAATCCCAGCTGCCAAATTCTAGACCATTCTTCAAGCTTAGCTAGATCCCTCCTCATGTTATCTACACCTTCCTGGGTGTCTACTCTATTGCAAATTTTGGTATCATCTGCAAAGAGGCAAACCTTATCCGACAGCCCTTCCGCTATATCACTAACAAAGATGTTAAAAAGAATCGGACCAAGGACAGATCCCTGGGGCACACCACTGGTAACATCCTTCTCCTCAGAGTGAGCTCCATTTACTTGTACTCTTTGTTGCCTCCCACCCAACCAATTTCTAACCCAAGCAGTAACTTTAGGGTCCATCCCTAGGGTGCTCAGTTTGTTTATAAGTCGCCTGTGAGGAACAGTGTCAAAGGCTTTACTGAAATCTAAATACACCATATCTAGAGCTCTCCCTCGGTCCAACTCCCTGGTCACCCAGTCAAAGAAATCAATCAGATTTGTCTGACAAGACCTGCCTCTGGTGAATCCATGCTGCCTCGGATCCTGTAATCCGCTGGACTCCAGAAACCTCACTATTTTCTCTTTCAGCAGCGTTTCCAATAATTTACTCACCACTGAAGTTAAACTAACCGGCCTGTAGTTTTCAACCACATCCTTACTTCCGCTTTTGTGTAAAGGCACCACATGAGCCTCTCTCCAGTCCTTTGGCACCACTCCCGACTCCAACGAGGCATTGAAAAGATCAGTCAGTGGAGTTGCTAGAACGTCCCCAAGTTCCCTCAGTATTCTAGAGTGTATCCCATCCGGTCCCATCGCTTTGTCTACTTTAAGTTGAGCTAGTTTCTCATGAACACAGTCTTCTGAAAATTGTTCAAGATGTCCCTCGCTTCTGTTCTTATTTGTGGGTGTTTTCTGAGGTCCTGCTCCTGGTTCTTCATCTGTGAACACAGAACAAAAATATTTGTTAAGCAATTCCGCTTTATCCTTATCAGCTTCTACATATTCCCCCCCTGCACCCTTGAGTCTGACAGTACCACTTTTGCCCTTCCTCTTCTCACTAATATATCTGAAAAATGTCTTATCCCCCCATTTTATTGCATTGGTGTACATATTAAGATCTTTGTTATTGCCTAAAAATTTCTGTACGACTTCTTTAAATACAGTCCACCCTTCATTTTGAGGATCCGTCATGGTATTGACAAACTCTTGATCAACTATAAGCCTTCTAATGTCTGGTCCGACGAACACACCTTCCTTCAATTTTGCCTCCGACAGGCCTGGAAACTTGGTGACCAAGTATTTGAAGCATTCTCCATCTCTTGGAAGTGATTTTATGAATTGCTTCATCAATCCCAATTTTATGTGGAGAGGTGGTAGAAGAACTTTATGGGAAGGTACCAAAGTTTCTCGGAGGACATTTTTTTCACCGACTTAGCACCCTCGGCTGCCAACTCTTCTTGGTCCAGTGATTTTGTCGGTCTTGACTGTCCCATAGACACAGAAAACAAGGATATTTGGTATACCCAGCTTGTTGCCCGAGCAGCATGCACAAGACCTTCAAGTCCCGACACACTTGCCAACCATGGTCTTCATATTTAAGTTTACGAAGAACCAATTCCAAGTTCTTGTAGGTTTCCTTCAAGTGTACAGAATGACCTACAGGTATGGAAGCGTAAAAACCGTTGTGGAGTAAAACTGCTTTGAGACTTATTTTTGAAGAATCTATAAAAAGACGCCATTGCTCTGAATCATATTGGATTTTAAATTGACCCATCAGACCTTCGACATTGATGCAATAAACCAACTTGTCTTCCTGGACAAAGTAAGGAACGAACTCCTTTTCACGATGTCTGAACCATGAAGATGACACTCCTGGCAACAATAAATTCCTGCTTTTCAGCCTTGATCTGAGTAACTCAGCGGCATCTTTGGGAAGATTCAAGTCTCTTACCAAATCATTCATCTCCTCCTGAGAAAACAATTTTGGTCTTGTATCATCTTCAAAGTCAGAACTTGATTTGTCATCTGGTTCAGGTATGACTTCACCTTCATCGGACCTAGGTATCTCTTCCAAGGTAGTAGGGGGCTTGGGTACTGGTATATCTGTGCCATGGGGGATGGGACGAATTGCCGAGTGAAGATTGGGGTATGATATGGAATGCTTCCATTTGGAATTAAACCCTTTTACATCGCATGAACAAAAGTAACAGTCGTCACTATGGTTCTTTTGCTCTCGCCATACCATAGGAATCCCATAACGGAAAGATTTTTTTCTTACCCTTGAACCAGTTTCGGAGGTTCTCAACACACCGTTTGCACACTTTATGAGGTGCCCAGACTTTATCTTGATCTCCAATTTTTAGTCCAAAGTATGCAAAGTATACTTTTTTCACAAAGTCTGTAATATTCTGCTGTTGCTTCAACACTGTATATTCACCACAGATGAAACAGAAACTGTCTGGCGAATTAATACACTTTTGCAGAGCCACAACATAACGGTTGAAGAATGACGAGCTCACATGAATTGCGATGAAAAAGTGTGAACAGCCTAGAACCAAGAACCTGATGATGATTCGTTCACAAGTGTGGCATGCAGGAGAGAGCAGTTCTGTGTCTGTACACGAGACGTCACAGTGCTGGCCACACCCCCCTGCACTGACCGGAGCTGCTGCTATCTGCCCTGTGTCTCCCTCCCACTGGATTCTTCAGGAAAGATTAACCCCTTCTACCATTAGAAGCACGGACTTAAAACTTGCTTAGCTTATGTATATATTGCTGACCATCAGATTTACAGTGCTATATATTTTTTTTTTACATAACTCGGACAACCCCTTTAAGGTTTTATTGGCATTTTATATTTTAAATGCACTTATGTGAATTAATTAATAGTAATTTGAATTAATTAATAGTAATTTGAAAAAAATTGATACATTTGAAGACAATTTTGCACATTGTGGCAAATCATGACATCTAGGAGTTTTTTTTCAATATTTTATTTGTTTTCAGCACACCAACATACATGGAAATTAGATGAAAATAACACAGGTACACTACCAAAAAACTGCCTCCAGTTTTGCAACTGATTCCTATAGATTTTGGGGTGCTGAATCCAGGAAAAATAGCCAAAATGTTCCATCACGTCACGTTTTCTTGCAAAATTAGATTTCTTACCCATATAAGGAATGTTCACATAATTTCTTTTTAGCCGACTGCAGTTTATTTTCTTGGCCCAAAATAGAGGTTGTAATGGTTAACTAACTAGAAACACTCCCTCATGATATTTTAGAGTGTTTTGTATTCATTTTATACATTAACAGGACAATTGGGAGGCGGGGGGGCTAAATCCAGTACTCGCGCTGGCGCATGTTCTTTCCTGTTCGCCTCGCCTCGTTTGCTCGCTCAAACACGGTGGTTGCGACATGAACCTTCCTGTCAAATTTCAGTTTCTTGCAAGTTCATTATTACCTTTTTGTTTGCTCAGTCGTAATCCAGCTTTATTCCGAAGTGGTTCACTACAGTTGTAGTTTGCAGTGCTGTGTATTTGTGATGGCTCACAGAGCCAGAGGTTGCGTCAACTCTCCAGACAGTTTTTGTTTTAATTTGTGGGGAATATACCGTGAAAAAGCGGCAGAGGAACATTTCTGCATTTATTAAAAAAGTATATTTCGCCTATTTCGGTTTGAAGTTAGGCGATCAAGACAAACCGTGGGCTCCTCACAAAGTGTGCAAGACATGTGAGGAAGATCTACGCTTATGGATGAAAGGTAAAAAACAAGCATTTCGTTTCGGAATACCTATGATGTGGCGTGAACAAAGAGACCACAGCAGTGACTGCTATTTTTGCTCTTGCATTGTGAAGGGATACAACTTAAAAAATAAGAACGTAATAAGTTACCCCAACCTTCCCTCAGCAATTAGGCCTATGCCTCATAGCAACGAAGTACCTGTGCCTGAACCACCAAAATCTTTGGATCATATTTGTGTGGACGGTTCTGATCATGATGAGACTCATCAGATGGCTTTTCCCGATGAGTCCAGTACTTCCGAGTTTGAAACTGAACCAGATCCGAAACCTGAACTTTTCTCTGAAGCTGAATTGAATGATTTAGTCCGGGATTTAGGACTCCCAAAAGATGCTGCCCAACTTCTAGGTTCTCGGCTTAAACAGAAAAATCTATTGTCACCAGGAACAACTTTTTATAGGTACTGCAACCGCGAGACACAATTTTTGAAGTATTTCAGCAAAGAGGAAGATTTGGTATTTTGCAACGATATATACGGAGTGATGGAAAAGTTTAAACTCAAGTATGATCCTGCTGAATGGCGGCTGTTCATTGATTCGTCAAAAGACAGCATAAAAGGTGTTCTTCTTCATAATGGCAACACATTCGCTTCAGTTCCTATTGCTCACTCTGTTATTCTCCAAGAAAAATACGAGAATTTGGCCCTGATTCTTCAGAAGATTTGTTATGATGAGCATAAGTGGATGATTTGTGGAGACTTTAAAATTCTATCCATGCTATTAGGGCAGCAATCTGGTTTCACCAAATATCCCTGCTTCCTTTGCTTGTGGGATAGCCGGGCCCGCGACCTACACTGGGGGAAAAAAGACTGGCCAATTCGGGAGTATTTGAGACCCGGTGAAAAAAATGTTCATGAGAGCTTGGTACCTCGTGATAAAATTCTGTTACCACCTCTCCACATTAAGTTGGGTCTCATTAAGCAATTCATCAAGTCCCTTCCAAAAGATGGTGAGTGCTTTCGGTACCTTTGCTCAAAGTTCCCCCGACTTTCTGAAGCAAAGCTAAAGGAAGGAGTGTTTGTTGGCCCTGATATAAGGAAACTCATTTCAGATGGAGCATTCGCTGAAACGATGTCTGAGAAGGAAAGAGAAGCCTGGGATTCCTTCAAGGATGTTGTTCTCAAATTCTTGGGGAACAGGCGGGATGAGAACTATAAGGATATTGTTGCCAGGATGCTCAATGCCTTCAAAGAACAAGGCTGTAACATGAACCTGAAAGTCCATTTCTTGCACTCCCATGTGAACTACTTTCCCGAAAACTTGGGGGCGTACAGTGAAGAACAAGGTGAAAGGTTTCACCAGGACATCAAGGACGCAGAGAGAAGGTACCAAGGAAGATGGAACACCACTATGATGGCTGATTTCTGCTGGTTGCTGCTGCGGGAAACCCCAGATGAAAAATACGCCAAGCAGCGCACCAAGAGAAGCATTCGGGGGAAGAAGAAACGGGCCCACCAGGAGATTGATTGACCCAAGAATGACTTTAAAATCTAAACTGTGTTGACAAATATCGTGTTTTTACTAAACTTTGAAATAAAAATTTGCTAGTTATTACCACAGTGTCGGATCTCATTTATTAGAATTTTATTTTCACACCATCGGGTGTTTGTCTTCATGTATTGCAATGGTGCGGTTTGCGTTTTCTATTCTTACATACATACTTGTAAACATTTTTTGCACATTTCTTTGCTTTGCTTTGTGTCTAACCTCGCTCTTATATGCTCAATGTTTGTGCACATGTATGTGGCTGTTTTAAGTGCAGACAATTTTGCTACCATCACAGTGTGTTTTGTTGACATTACTCTATTCTTATGTGCTGCCTTGTTACAATTTTCTTTATTCTTATTTGAATAACTACTAAACAATTAGTATAAAGAATTCATCCAAGAAACTTTTATCTCGATCGCACTCAATCTGAAACATTCACCTCAAACTGCTAACCCAATGTAGCAAAAAATCTGTACGTGATGGAGCAAATTGGTTACCAGATTTGGATTCAGCGCACCAAAAAACGTAAAAATCAATCGAAACATTAGAGGCAGTTAAAAAAAAATTTTTTTTAGTGTACCTGTGTAATCAAACAGCTTTTTAGTCGCAGACCTGTGTAATGGGTGATTTCAATTACCCAAGTATCGACTGGGTCAGTATCACAGCAGGACATGCTAGGGAGATAAGGTTTCCAGATGAAATAAATGACTGCTTCTTGGAGCAGCTGGTTCATGAACTGATAAGAGGGGATGCTATTTTGGACCAAGACTTTAGTGGAACACAGGATCTGGTGTAAGAGATAAGGGTGTTGGGGTCACTTGGCAATAGTGATCAAAGCATGATTGCATTTGATTTAATAAATGAAAGAAGGATGGCAAGGAAATCCACAGTACTACCATTTAACTTTCAAAAGGGAGCTAAGAGGAGCAGTTGCAAAAGCTAAAGATTTACATAGTGTGGGCATTGTTTGAAAGTACTATCTTGGAAGCCCAGAACAGATATATTCCATGCTTTAAGAAAGGTGGAAGGTAGGCCAAAAAACTGCCAGCATGGTTTAAAGGTGAAATCAGAGAGGCTGTTGCTGCCCAAAAAGCATCTTTCAGGAAATGGAAAAAGGAGCCAAATGACAAATGAGAAACATAACCATTGACAAGTTAGATGCAAGGCACTGATAAGGCAGGTAAAGAGAGAATTTGAAAAAAAGTTAGCCATGGAAGCAAAGATGCATAATAACTTTTTCAAGTACATTTGTAGCAAAAAACCTGTGAGAGTCAGTTGGACCACTGGATGATAGAGGGGTAAAAGGGGTGCTAAGTGAGGACAAGGCCATAGCGGAGAAACTGAATGAATCTTTTGCTTCAGTCTTTACTGAAGAAGATGTATGGAATTTAGTTGTGCCTGAAATGGTATATATAGATGATGTATCAGAAGAATTGAAAGAAATATCAATTAAACTGGGAGAATGTATTGCAACTATTTAATAAATTGAAGAGTAGCAAATCACCTGGACTGGATGGTATACATCTGAGGGTATTGAAAGACCTGAAATATGAGATTGCATACCTACTATTAGTAATCTCTGAACTATCATTAAAATCATCTATAGTATCCGAAAAGTGGAGAATGGCCAATGTAATGCCAATATTTAAAAGGGGTTCCAGGGGTGATCCAGGCAACTACAGACTGTGAGTCTGACGTTTGTATCAGGCAAAATGGGAGAACTTATTATAAAGAATAAAATTACTGAACATGTATATAGTCATGGTTTAATTGAAGAAAGCCAACATGGATTTAGCAAGGAAAGTCTAGTCTTAGTAATCTATTATATTTTTTTGAAGGTGCAAATAAATAGACAAATGTGAGCCGGTTGATAGTGCATCTATCTGGATTTTCAGAAAGCCTTTGACAAGGTCCCTCATGAGAGTCTCTTGGTAAAATTAAAAAGTATGGGATTGGAGGCAGTGTAGTATTGTAGATCAGGAACTGGTTAAAAGATAGAAAGCAGCACGAGTAGGGCTAAATGTCCAATTTTCTCAATGGAGAAAAGTAAATAGTGGAGTACCACAGGAATCTGTGCTGGGCCCACTGTTCCCTCTAAGCTGTGCGCGTGTGCGCGCGCACACACCTCGCCGATTGAGCGCACATACTTTACAACAGAGCGCACAAAAATTACGGTTCTGATTCTGATAGAAAACAACACAGACGTTCTTAAAATTGAAAAGGTGTTGTGCATTTATGGTTTTCACAAGTTCTACAATATTTTCTAGTGCAATCAATGTGGTGTACATACTGTATTCTGACATGTAGTCAAATTTTAATGTATATAACTCCGAGTGTCGTTATGTGGCGCACAAAATTTAACCTTCCTTCAAAAGCTGCACAGCTGATATTTTATGCGCACATAGCCTACAGAAAATTAGAGGGAACATTGGCTGGGCCCACTGCTTTTTAACATACTGTATTCATAAATGAACTGAAAATGAGAATAACAAATGAGATGATCACATTTGCAGATGACACACAATTATTCAAAGTTGTTAAAAACCCAAGAGGACTGTGAAAATTTGGAAGACTGGATGTCCAAATAGCAGATGAAATTTAATGTGAACAAATGCAAAGTTATACACCTAGGAAACAACAACCCAAACTTTGGTTACACGATGCAAAGTACCACCTTAGAAACCACTACCCAGAAAAAAGATTTAGATGTCATTGTAGATAATACCTGGAAACCTTCTGCCCAGTGTGCACTAGCATCCAAGAAAGCAAATAAAATACTAGGAATCATAAGGAAAGGGATGTAGAGTAAAACCAAGGATTTTTCAATGCCTCTGTATCATTCCATAGTTCGACTGCACCTTGATATTGTGTGCAATTCTGGTTGCCGTATCTTTAAAAGGATATAGTAGAATTAGAAAAGGTACAGAATAGAGCCATCAAATTGGTAAAGGGAATGGGAGTATAGTAGCCCAAATGCCCTTGAGTAAGGTGCAGACAGAGCATAAAGATTCCAAATTACCCATGCCTACCAATAGCCAGATTAATATTAATAAAATACAGTCTCTAAAATGCTTGTATGCAAATGCTAGAAGTCTAAACAATAAGATGGGAGAGTTAGAATATATAGCACTAAATGAGAGGTTAGATATGATTGCAATCTCAGAAACATGGTGGAAGGAGGATAACCAGTGGGACACTGTGATACCTGGATACAAACTATATCGTAATGATTTCAATTACCCTGGTATCGACTGGGTCAGTGTTACGGCAGGACAAGCTAGGGAGATAAAGTTTCTAGATGAAATAAATGACTGCTTCTTGGAGCAGCTGGTTCATGAACCGACCAGAGGGGAAGCCATACTGGACCTAGTCCTTAGTGGAACGCCAGATCTGGTGCAAGAAATAAGGGTGTTGGGACCACTTGGCAATAGTGATCATAGCATGATCGTGTTTGGTTTAATTAGTGGAGGAGGGATAGTAAAGAAATCCACAGTACTACCTTTTAACTTTCAAAAGGGAGACTATGATAAAATGAGGAATATAGTTAAGAAAAAACTAAAAGGAGCGGTTGCAAAGGTTAAAGACTTACAGCAAGCTATCAATAAGCCTCGTGAGCTATTCGAACTAGTAAAATCACTGACAAAAGTACCTCTGGAGGACCACCGTGCGACAGAAATCAAACCCCAAATCCTGGCAGACCATTACGCAAGGAAACTCACTGCGCCCACTTCCACGCACTGCGTAAACATGAACTACCAGGAACATCGCCTAATCAAGGCGACCAAAGGAGGCCAGGAGCTAACATGGAACAACTTTCACAGCATTGATGCTCAGCAAATTACCAACATAATAACAAGCATCCGTACCACCACATCTCCGCTAGATCCCTGCCCAACTGCATGGGTTAAGGCGGCAAAACAAGACATCGCGAAACAAGTATCACATATTGTGAACCAATCGCTGCAACAAGGAATTATGCCCACACAACTCAAGAAATCAATAATAAGACCAGTCCTAAAGAACAACTCGCTCCACAAGGGACGACCCAGCATCCTACCGCCCCATCTCCAGCATATCTTTCCTGGCAAAGATCATTGAGAAGTCAGTCCTACTACAACTACAAGACCATCTGGATGAACATGAAACCCTAGACGAACAGCAATACGGTTTCCGACATCGTCATGGGGTGGAAACACTGTCGATAGCGCTGCTTAACAACCTCCTCAAGGGCCTTGAGGACAAAAGGAAAATGTTTATACTCATTTTCATTGACATCTCTGCCGCCTTTGATACAGTCCATCATGGAACCCTCCTACAAAGGATTGAATCAATAGGGATATTGGGAACCCCCCTGAAATGGTTCTCGTCTTACATAACCAACAGAATGCCACAAGTTCATTTCAATGGCGAAGAAGCAGAAGCCTTCCAACAAACGCAAGGCATACCTCAGGGCTCCGCCCTCTCGGCACTACTTTTTAATGTCTATATGCGACCCCTCTGTAATATTCTACAACAGCACAATATCAACTACCACATTTATGCTGATGATATTATGCTCTACACACAGTTAGATTCCGAGAACCCAAACTACAATCAGCTTGAAACATGCCTGGCCGAGATGTTAAACTGGATACAGCAAAACAACATGGCGATCAACCATAAGAAAACCAAGGTCATGTATATCTCAAGAAAACCAAACTTTGACCCGCCTGCATCAGTCACCCTATGTAACAATACATATCACACGAAGAATGAAATAAAATATCTGGGTGTAACACTGGACAGCAATCTAAAGATGGAAAAACACCTCCGCAAAACCAACAAGGCCATTTTCCACAAACTTAGAGTCCTACAACCCCTACGGAGCATCATTGATCCTCAAGATTTCAGAACTGTTGCACAAGCTCTAATCATGCCGCACCTCGACTACTGCAATGCCATCCTACAGGGCCTTCCAAAGAAAACCCTCAACATTCTCCAAATGGCACAAAATGTTGCGGCTAGGGTCATCATGAAAAAGAACCTCACTGATCGCATTACCCCCATACTAATCGAGCTCCACTGGCTCCCCATTGCGGCCCGGATAAAATATAAAATACTAGTAACCACCTTCAAACTGGTTAATAACATAGCACCATCCTTTCTCTCCACCCTTATCAGAACGCAACCACCCAACAGAAGCAGGCGAACAATCCACTCAAACACACTCCATGTTCCCCCGGATATCAGATCTGTAAATACCACTACTAGCCAACGAGCATTCTCCTATTCGGCCCCGTCCATCTGGAACCAACTACCACCGGAGCTAAGAGCTGTCAAAAACCTTATGGAATTCAGAAAGAAGCTCAAGACACATCTTTTCCAGTGCCAATACAATCTGACATAATCCCAGGGGTAGGAATGATACCACCTAATGAAACAAGGTGGCAATTCATGTAAATAAGTTAATATGTAAATATGTAATGTCTGTCCATATGACCTCAATATGTAAATAAGTAAATATGAAAATATGTAATGTCTGTCCATATGACCTTCCCCCGTGTGCTGTGCTTTCTCCTCCAAATCAAGGTGTGTATACTTCGAAAATTTGACATGATTGTACATTTCTGTTTCGTTAATCAAACCGCTACTGATCGCTGGAAGTAGCGGTATACAAATGTATGCTAAATAAATAAATAAATAAAATAAAAATACTATCCTCGAAGCCCAGACCAGCTGTATTCCACGCATTAAGAAAAGTGGAAGAAAGTCCAAAAAACTGCCAGCATGGTTTAAAGGTGAGGTCAGAGAGGCTGTTGCTGCCAAAAAAGCATCCTTCAGGAAATGGAAAAAAGAGTCAAATGAAGAAAACTGGAAACAGCACAAGCACTGGCAAGTTAAATGCAAAGCATTGATAAGGCACGCAAAGCGAGAATTTGAGAAGGAACTTGCTGCGGAAGCAAAAAACACGAAATAAAGACTATTTCAAGTACATTCGTAGCAAAAGGCCTGTGAGAGAGTCCGTTGGGCCATTAGATGATAGAGGGGTAAAAGGGGCAGTAAGAGGAGACGAGGCTATAGCAGAGAGACTGAATGAATTCTTTGCTTCGGTCTTTACTGAGGAAGATGTAGGGATGTTACCCAAGACTGAAATGGTATTTAAAGGTGATACTGCAGAGGAATTGAGAGAAATATCGCTACACCGGGAAGATATATTACAACTATTTGATAAACTGAATAGTAGCAAATCACCTGGACCGGATGGTATACATCCAAGAGTGTTGAAAGAACTGAAATATGAGATTGCGGACTTGCTATTGGTAATCTGTGAACTTTCATTAAAATCATCTGTAATACCTGAAGATTGGAGGGTCGCCAACGTAACACCAATCTTTAAAAAGGGTTCCAGGGGTGACTCGGGAAATTACAGACCGGTGAGTCTGGCGTCAGTACCGGGGAAAATGGTAGAAACCATCATAAAGAACAAAATTACACAGTATGTAGATAGTCATGGCCTAATGGGAGATAGCCAACATGGCTTTAGACAAGGAAGATCTTGTCTTACTAATCTGATATATGTTTTTTTGAAGGTGTGCATAAACAGGTAGACAAAGGTGAGTCGGTTGATATAGTGTATCTGGACTTTCAGAAAGCTTTTGATAAGGTCCCTCATCAGAGACTTTTGGCGAAACTAAAAAGTCATGGGATAGGAGGCAGTATACTATTGTGGATCGGGAACTGGTTAAAAGATAGAAAGCAGAGGGTAGGGCTAAATGGCCAATATTCCCAATGGAAAAAGGTGAATAATGGAGCACCCCAGGGATCTGTACTGGGTCCGCTACTTTTTGACATATTCATAAATGACCTGGAAAAGGGAATAACGAGTGAGGTTATCAAATTTGCAGATGATACAAAACTGTTTAAAGTTATTAAAACCCAAGAGGATTGTGGAAAACTGCAGGAGGATCTGGATAAATTGGAAGACTGGGCATCCAAATGGCAGATGAAATTCAATGTGGACAAGTGCAAAGTTATGCACCTAGGAAAGAACAACCCACACTATAGTTACACAATGCAAGGTTCCACATTGGGAACCACCACCCAGGAAAAAGATTTAGGAGTCATCGTGGATAACATGTTAAAACCCTCTGCCCAGTGTGCAGCGGCAGCCAAGAAAGCAAATAGAATGCTAGGTATCATAAAGAAAGGGATGGAAAATAAAACAAAGGATATTATAATGCCTCTGTATCGTTCCATGGTACGACCGCACCTTGAATATTGTGTGCAGTTCTGGTCACCGTATCTTAAAAAGGACATAGCATTATTTGAAAAAGTACAGAGAAGAGCCACCAAAATGGTGAAGAGGATGGAAGGCTACTCCTATGAAGAGAGGCTACAAAGGTTGGGGCTCTTCAACCTGGAAAAGAGACGGCTGAGGGGAGATATGATAGAGGTCTATAAATTAATGAATGGAGTGGAGCGGGTAAACGTGGATCAATTGTTTACGCTATCAGAATATAGAAAGACTAGGGGACATGCAATGAAGCTACAGGGTAAGCTATTTAAGACAAATAAGAGAAAATATTTTTTCACTCAACGTGTAATCAAACTCTGGAATTTGTTACCGGAGGATGTAGTAAGGGCTGTTAGTGTAGCTGGGTTTAAAAAAGGTTTGGACAAGTTCCTGGAGGAAAGGTCCATAAACCACTATTAAAAAGGGACCCAGGATAATCAATGCTTGACCCAGTACAAGCATTGTGGAACCTGTGTCTTTTGGGGATATTGCTAGGTACTTATGACCTAGATTGGCCACTGTTGGAAACAGGATACTGGGCTTGATGGACCTCGGTCTGACCCAGTATGGCATATCTTATGTTCTTATGTTCTTAATGGAAGGATACCCTGTGAGGAAAGGTTTAAAAGGTTAGGTCTCTTCAACTTGGAAAAGAGACTGCTGAGAGGGAGATATGATAGAGATCTATAAACTAATGAATGGAGTGGAACAGGTTAACGTAGATCAGTTGAAAGATGAGAGGACACACAATGAAGCTGCAATGCAACCCATTTAAGACTAATAAGAGAAAATATTTTTTTCACTCCATGCATAATCAAACTCTAGAATTTGTTACTGGAGGATATAGTAAAAGCTGTTAGTGTGCTCGGTTTAAAAAAGGTTTGGACAAGTTCCTGGAGGAAAGGTCCATAATCCATTAATAAAGAGGACCTGGGAAATCCACTGCTTACCCCAGGACAAGCATTGTGGAATTTGTGTGCCTTTGGGGAACCTGCCAAGTACTTGTGGCTTGGATTGGCCACTGTTGGAAACAGGATACTGGGCTTGATGGACCTTGGTCTGATCCAGTATGGCATTCTTATGTTCTTGTTAGGGTAGTCATTCACCTGGCCTAGCTTTAACCACTTACATTATCTGGTTAGTAGCTGAATATTGCCACTAACTGGATAGAGGCTGTCACTGCCACGATCCACCCACAGACCATCCCAGTCTCTATATCATTGGCAAATCTTGTCCCTTCCTTTCGACACACGCTACTAAGACATTTATCCACTTCCCATCTAGACTATTGGAACCTCCTCCTTGCTGGTATCCCTCTGAATCATCTCTCTGCCCTTCAATTTGTTCAAAACTCAGCTGTGCGGCTTATCTTCCCCAAGCCTCTACTTGCTCATATAACCCCCCTTTTCAAGTTGATTCCCTGGCTCCCTACCTGTTTCTGTTTCCAGTTCAAACTTCTCCTACTGACCTATAAGTGCACTCATTCTGCTGCTCCTCACTACCTTTCCTCTCTCTATTTATTTATTTATTTAGCTACATTTATATCCCGCTTTTCACCAGGTCAAAGCGGTTTAACAAAAGGGGGGGGGGGGGAAGTAATCAAGTCGACAGAAAAAATGGGGAGCCGTCACCAAGAGGGCCAACATTGATTCAAACAGAAAGTAACAAATTAGACAGAAGACATAAGTCTCTTAGTTGGTGGTGGAGAGGGTAGGTCAGGAGGGTTGGAAGTGCAGTCAGTGAGAAAAGTATATTTCTGGTCCAAGATATTCTTGAAATAGTTGTTTCTGGAATGTGGAGAGGTCTCTGTTGCTTCGTATCGGGTTCGGGAGGGAGTTCCAGAGGGAGGGTGCATACAGTTTGAATGCCCTGTTGCAGGTCTTGATTGAACTTAGTTCGTTCGTGGGGGATAGTGAGTGTGTTGCTGGTGCTCTGACGGGTTGGTCTGTTGAGGGTAGGCTGGGGTAGTAGAGTCCAGAGTTGAGAAGTCTGCGTTTGATGGAGGGCTTTGTGGATGAGAAGGATAGATTTGTATTTAATCCTTGCTTCGAGAGGAAGGATGTGATGTTCTCTTAGGATTGGAGTGATGTGATCATGTTTTTTCGCTTTCTGGATGATTCTTGCTGTGGTGTTTAAGGCTGTTCATAGGGGGTTGATGTGGGTGGCGGGTAGTCCGTGATAAATCATATTACAGTAGTCCAGGTGGGGGAGAGTCCTAGCCTGCATAACTGTTCTGAAGTCCTTTAGGTCGATGAACGATCTGAGCCGTTGTACCATCTTTGTTTTGTGGAATATTGTTCTGGTAGTCTCTTTTATCTGTTGGTTAAATGTAAGCGCTTGATCGATGATGATTCCCAAATATTTTATGTGGGGTTGAATTTGTATTTGGGTGGTTCCTAATATGAGGTGTGGTGGCGGGTGAAGTTAGGGTCCTTGGTCACTATGAGGGCTTCTGTTTTTTTAATGTTGATGGATAGGTTGTTCTCTTCTAGTCAGCTGGAGATCTCAATGAAGCAGTTAGACAGGTGACTATTTGTTGCGTTGGTGGTTGTGATGGGATCATATAGCATTATGTTGTCTGCGTAGATGTGGTAGTTGATGTTATGAGCGTGTATCGAGCAGAGTGGCTGCAGGTAGATATTGAAGAGCATGGCGGATAGTGAGGAGCCTTGGGGTACTCCTTGGTGATGACGAAAGGGAGGGAGGTTGCCTTGCTTTTGCGGATCTGCTGTTGTCTATTGGTCAAGTAGGAGCGGAACCATTGAAGTACAATGTCCTTGATGCCAATTTCTTGGAGTCTGTGTAGGAGGGTGTTGTGGGATCCTACACTCCTTGGATGCTCCGCTCTTCTGGCAGATCCCTCCTATCTGTGCCCTTCTCTTCTACTGCCAACTCCAGACTTTGATCCTTCCAACTTGTTGCTCCGTATGCCTGGAACAAACTACCCGATTTTGTGTGTGGTTTCATCTTTAGCCCTTTTCAATCCAAGCTGAAAACTCACCTCTCCAAGTCTTCTTTTGGATCCTGATCCGCTTTGCCTCCTATGTATTTCCTTGTCACTCCCCTGGATGTGTCCTTGTCCTCAGCTGCTGTGTTGTCTGTCTTGACTAAATTGTAAGCTCTGATGAGCAGGCACCTTCTTTTACATGTGTCTGTACAGTGCTGCATATGCCTTGTAGCGCTATACAAATGACAAGTAGTAGTAGTAGTTTTAACTTACCATTTTTATGACAGTCCGTAGGATATAGCAGCCTAGTGTTAGAGCACTGGCTTGGTAACCGAGAAACCAGGATTACAATCCCACTGGCACTGCTTGTGACCTTGGGCAAGCCATTTAACCTGTCATTGCCTCGGAAGAAAGCCCTGGCAATCTTCCAGTCACACTGCCAAGAAAACCTAGGAGCTGCCAAGTTGCCAGGAGTCAGCACTGACTCAAAGGTACTCATTCCATTGCATTTTTTGTGGGATATTCAGTGCGGTGATCACATTTTAGCCAGTTAGCCTGTCTGCTAACTGGCTAAAATGTTTGGAAAATGCCTTCTTAAGGCTCATAAGTTTGTCTGAAAATAGGACAAATATTAGGAGCCCACCAATTTTTGAATATTGACCCCTTCTTTTTTAACTTATAAAATCCTTTTCTCCCACTAAACAGAAATAGAAATAACTAATCGGTGAGCACTAGGGAAGATCAACTGTCCAAGATACTCCAACTGATTTGTGAGATAGGGATATGCACAGGGATTTAAGATGTTGGCGTCCATGGGCAGGACTGAAGAGCAGTGGGAAGCTAAGGATCCCCCCTCTCCCCCCCCCCCCCCCGAGATCAAAGAGCAGGGTCCTAAAGCAAGTGTAATCAGGCTACTCTTTAGCCCAGGTAGTTGGCGCCTTCAAAATGTGGTACCTTAGGCAGTTGTCTATGACTAAATCCTGGCCAGAATATGCACTTTTCCCACATTTGATTAAAAAGGTTTTGCACGTAGGGAATGGTTTTAAAACAGGACATCTATGTGAGACGTCTAATAAGGTGCCTAGTTTAAGCCTGTATTATAAAGGCGATATAGACACCTGTGTAGCATTACAAAATAAGCAACCAGAGCCAGCTCCAGCTCTATGCAAATTCCAATGCACACTACTATTACTACTACTAATAATAATCATTTGTATAGTGCTACAAGGCATACACAGTGCCGTACATATAGATGTACAGTCCCTACTCATCAGAGCTTACAATCTAATCAAGACAAAAAGACATCACAAAACTTAGGACTAGAGTATAGCAAGATACACATTGCTCTTGCTGAATGTCTGTCCAGCAAGCAGCTCTGGCCTTGGTCCAGGCCTCTCTATTTTTGGATCAGGGATAGAGATTCTCCTTAACGTGGCAGCTATATTCTTCCTTGATATATCTGTATTTCCTTGTTGGATGTAGGTCCAGCAGACTCCCGCCATATCCAACTGTACTGACTCTCCTTGAATCAGAGAGACAGATACTTTCGGCCTTTATGACCTCATTGCTTTGGCTTTATCTGGGTCACTCTTCCTCACCCTCTCCTTTTAGGCACATTTTGTAAGGCTTCTCATTGTACGGCTTTCACCTCCTATGTCCTACGGTAGTAGCATGGTGCATGACCCCCACTCAACATATCACAGCCAATCATCAGCTCAAGGCAATCTGCTGCCTGAGGCGAAGGATGAGAGGGTGGCCCCCCCCCCATAGAGGGGGCGGGGCTTTTTCAGAACTCCAGTCAGGGACTGAACTATGCCTAAAAGCCGAATAGATTATATGAAGGACATGCAAGATGTTTGCACACCAAGGAAGTAAAAGAGAGCGAGAACCAACAGCACAGTTTATAAAACTAAATTATAACTAATTTTTCTTTGTTATAGACTGCGTTATGGTTCTTGCTTTTTCTTTTTCAACATATATTTTACATCCACAGAACCTCCTTCAACAGTTGATGCAGAGCAGAACCAGGACATTCACCCACAGAACTCAATATCTTCAAAATCAGATTTTTTAAAATCATCTCACTAACAAGAACAGCAGCAAACATTCTCCAGTACCAGTCATATTGTGAACTAATATAAAACAAACAACAAAGTAAGAGAAAATCTACCATACCATACCATACTATATCAGCACAAACTTCCAAAACTCATATAAGGAGCCCATCCAAAAATGTGTCACTGTAAATACTACAGTGGGCCATGGAACATCCATACACCTATTTGAAAAGCTGAACGAGAAAAATTACTACAGTATACTACAGATCTTTATGTACAAACTCCATATTAAAAGAACACCTGGCCTCAGTCACACACTCAGAACACAGACCCTCACCAAGTACAGAATAAGTAACCACAATCTAAAATAAAAATATGTAGACAAAATTTAAACTGAAACCCCAAGAAACCAGACTCCACATGCAGTGCAACATCAAGTAAGTATATCTTAAAATGAGAAAGTGGACCAGGGTAGATATTCTTTGGATATACAGAAATATATTAGAAACATAGACAAATGACAACAGAAAAAGACCACGTGACCTATCTAGTCTGTCCTTCCATATCAACAACTACAACAGTCCCCTTTTTTCCTTTAGAGATCCTCTGTGTTTGTCCCATGCTTTTTTGAATTCAGATACTGTCCTCAGCTCTACCACCTCCACTGGGAGACTATTCCATGGATCCACCACTCTTTCCGTAAAGAAATATTTCTGCATATCACTCCTGAATCTATCCCCTTTCACCCTCATCCCATGTCCCCTCATAGCAGAACTTGCTTTCAATCGAAAGAGGCTCTCCCCCCTATGCATTTATGCCATGGAGATATTTAAACATCTCAATCATATCACCTCTATCCTGCCTTTCCTCTAAGGTGTACATATTAAGATCCTTAAGTCTGTCCTCATATGTTTTATAATGAAGACCACTAACCGTTTTAGTAGCCACCTTCTGTACTGACTCCATCCTGTTTATATCCTTTTGAAGATGCGGTCTTCAGAATTGCACACTATATTCCAAATGAGGTCGCACCAAAGACTTATACAGAGGCATTATCACCTCCTTTTTTCTGCTAGCCATTCCTCTCCGTATGCACCCAAGCATCCTTCTAGCTTTTACTGTCGCCTTTTCTACCTGTTTAGCTACTTTAAGATCATCAGACACAACCACGCCTAGGTCCTGCTCTTCTTAGTGGACAAAAGTACTTCATCCCCTATACTATATTGCTCCCTTGGATTGCTGCAGCCCAAATTCATGACCTTACATTTTTTAACATTAAATCCCAGCTGCCAAATTCTAGACCATTCTTCAAGCTTAGCTAGATCCCTCCTCATGTTATCTACACCTTCCTGGGTGTCTACTCTATTGCAGATTTTGGTATCATCCTCAAAGAGCCAAAGTTTACCCAAAAGCCCTTCTGCTATATCACTAACAAAGATGTTAAAAAGAATCAGATCCCTGGGGCACACCACTGGTAACTTCCGTCTCCTCAGAGTGAGCTCCATTTACCTGTACTCTTTGTCGCCTCCCACTCAACCAATTTCTAACCCAAGCAGTAACTTTAGGGTCCATCCCTAGGGTGCTCAGTTTGTTTATAAATCACATGTGAGGAATGGTGTTTGCTAGAGAAGATTTTTGCAAAGAAGCCTTCCAGTTAGGAGACAAAAGAACTCTGAAATTGTTTATATAGGTTTTAAAACCTATTGACAGATCAAAGGGGTAAGTTGGAAGACCCTCTCTATCAAAGCAAGGGCAGTGTGAATCACAAAGAAAATCGTTAAGAGTGCCTAGGTAAAACAGATATAAGTAGATCATCCAAAGCTTGGTGATATTCAGTCTTGAAGGTCTGATGATAGAGGAATTTCTGTTAAGTATTCAACTGCTGGAAAATTATCAATCTTGGGAAAAGGAAATGTTTTAGATTAGCTGATTTTAAAAAATGCTATTTAAAAGTCTGTGTTTAACCTTTCAGTTAAACTATACCCTAAATAACTTTAATTTAGCAAGGGAATCTTCAAGTTAAATTTAAGTCAGTTATGGTATAGTTTAACCAGCAAAACTTTCAGTTAGTGTTTTCCCACCCACCCCCCTCAGCTCCCACCCAACCCAAGAACAATCTTTGATTTTTGGACTCTTAAGCCAGTTAATGGAATAGGAGTGACATTTTTCACTTTGAAATTTAACTGATTATCTTCAGCAAATTATTAGGCCTTAGGGGTAGATTAATTCTAGGTCTTGAGGTGAACATTAAACAAAGACCCTTAAACTTGTTAGATATATTTGTATTGGTTCAAGTATCCCTATTCCACTAGCAACTTTAAATAACTAAACAACTTTAAATAGCCAAAAACTAAGATGCAGACAGCAATCCAACAATGAGATGTGGACTGTGCACTGAGGGTTGGTGAGGGATCAAATATGTGCATTCTGTGCAAAGCGTTACAATCTCTGGAGGCTAGAGTAGCAGACCTTTAGGAGCTGAGAAGATATATGAAGGAAATCTTCAGGGGCATAGCAAAGATGCCCCCCACCTCAGTCTGGCACCTCTTTGCTGCAATGGAGGAGAGAAGTAGCCTGAAAGGAGAATATCACGTTGGTGTGGCAGCAAGTGATCCTGTAGCTAGGACAAGGGTGTCTCTCCAAGGGCCATGTGCCCATGAAGGAAGGGTTAGGATGGCCATTTTAGTTGGAGATTCACTCATTGGACATGTAGATAGCTTGGTGGCTGTTAGATGTGAGGATTGCCTGATAACTTCCTGTCTGGTGCAAAGGTGGTGGACCTCATGTGCTACCTAGATAAGGTTTTATACAGTACTGGGGAGAAGCCCACTCTTGGTACATGTTGGTATTAGTGACATAGGCTTTTAGGTAGAAAATGGAAATCCAGAACTTTCACAATAGCATTCTCAGAAATGCTTCCCATTCTACACGCCGAAGCCAAGAGGCAGGCAGAGCTCGAGAGTCTTAATGTATGGTTGAGACGATGGTGCATGGAAGAGGATTTTAAATCTAAGAAGTGGGCAACATTCTGGGAAGGGAGGGGGCGCTTTTCCAAAAGGATGGGTTCCACCTTAACCAGGATGGAACCAGGCTGTTGGCATTAACCACCAAAAGGTTGATAGAGCATTTTTTAAACTACTAAATGGTGGGAAAGATGACTATTGCCCAAGAATAGCAAGGTTCAGAATAATGTAAATTTGAAGAGTACTAGCATAATGGGGAAGTTATAGAGGTTCCCATAAAGATAAAAATAACCCAGGTACCTTTTAAGTAAAGAGCAGAGTTGAAAGATTCCAAATTATCCTTATCAACTGATAACAAGAATGTTAATATGAACAAGCAAAATACTTTGAACACCTGTATGCACATGCTAGCAGTCTAAAAGGTAAGATGGAAGAATTAGAATATATAGCACTGAATGAAAGGTTAGCTATAATTGGCGTATCAAAGACCTAGGGAAGGAGAAAAACAATGGAATAACATGATATTTAGGCACAAATTATATTGCATTGATAGGGTAGATCTTTCTCATCAGCACCGGCGGGCTCAACTTTAACAGTGCCGTGGGAAAGGGAAACTCTCTCCCTTCATGGCTCTGCAAAGGTGAGCCAGCACGGGGAAAAGCATGGCAGGGCTCTTCCAGGGAGTTGGGGGAATGCAGGGCACTTCATGTTGCTGCTGCAGCAGTGGCAGCAGCTTCTCCGATCAGGTTTTTTTTTTTAATTTTTGATTTTGAAGGCTGAATGAGGCGGCCTCTTTGGGAACATTTTTTGCCACCCCCAAAAAGTTGCAGCCTGAGGTCACCACTTCACTCGGCCTAATTATAGAGCTGACCCTGGGGTGGGGCGGGGGTTCATTTTATTCTATTTCAGTTTTCTTTTATTTTGGCATTATTTATTTCATTTTATATTTCGGCAGAGGGGGCTAAAAGGTAGCCAGTGGAAATAGGCACTATCACAGAGAGACTGCAGTGGAAACTGACAAAACATAGCTAGTAGACACACAGAAGGCATAAACTGCGGTAATGTCACTTGCGTTAGGTTCCGCAGTAAAGGTACAGATGCCCATATAAAGGCTTGGGCGGTGCATCATTACAGCAAGCCATATCAGCTAACGCATGTTACAAGGCGCCTTAGACTAACGCGCGTTATAGGGCTCCTTAGGCTAAGCACCGTATTAGGCACCCCTGGACAAGGCAATGTAGAAGGCACCTGGGCTATGGAACCACAGGTTAAGGTGGCCTAACAAGGTTACGGTGCCCTAGTTTAGTGTGCCCTAAGGGCTGAAAGGTGCCGCAGGATGACATGCATGACCTGTGAGGAACAGAGACAAATGTAGCCCTAACACTAGATAGAGCACTCAGGAAAGGCAATGAACAGGTGAGTGAAGGAGGGAGAGCTGGGAGCTGCTGGACCCGCCATATCTACGGGCATCCCATGTGGCTGCCAGTACTGAAGACAAACATGGTGGGGGCACCTGTACCACAACACAGGGTGTTGGCAATGTAAAGTACTGGAAAGACAGTTGGTGGCAGACGATGGGAATACGTGTCCTCCAGTGGAGGTGGAGGTGACAGGATAGTCACAAGGATGGGTGGACAGAGGAGTGGTGGTGCCATGCAGATCAGGCACAGGTGAGGCAAGCACGATAAGGTGCAATGCAGGAAAGGGTAGCAGTGCAGGACATGGGGTGGCAGCCTGCACAGGCAGACAGGACTCTACACAGCTGACAGAAGCAGATAGATGGACCAAGGGAATGTTGGCAATTGTGGCGAGGGTATTATGGGCTGGCAGCACAGATCTGCAAAAATATTACTGTTACAGGCATGTACACTATTTGAGTAAGACAGGCATGAGAGGAGGGAACAATGAACCCATGAACACTGCTGAGAATGGCATTGTATTAAGCAGTAGGCTATACCTCCATGGTGTATGTCACAGCAATGACTGGGGGCAACACAAGGAGAGCAACCTCTCGCAGTAGCTGAGAAAACCACACAAAGAGCGGAAGGTGATGGGTGGTCACTAATGCTTTATTAATTTAAAAATGCCCCAACGTGTTTCGGCAGAGCCTTCGTCAGGGGGCTGAGAACTGCAAAGCAACAAACAAATATATGAAAACAAATAACATGGTAATGCATAATTATATAAATAATGATAAAAATAATAAGTTAATAAAACATATTAATAACAATAAATGTAAGAAATGATTCAATATACATCAAAAAGATAAGAACATATATAAATAAATAAATAAATAAATAAATATAAATCGTATAAGCACAGCCTAAGACTAAAAGTTGAGGGTTACACATAAAAGATAAAAATTTACACAGAGTAATATATTACTTACAGGTAAAACCGATCAACATTCTTTATAGATTGCACAGCACCCAATAAGACCGTATTTGTAAGATAAATGCTGAAATTATATTGCAAACAACAGTATTACTAAAAAATGTGGAACAAAAAAAAAATATATGAAAACAATATATAAAACAAAGTACACTAACTAACAACAGTCAACTACAAACAAAAACAGCGGGAAACCAAGACCAGGAAAAGAAAAGGACCAAACTAAGAAGTAAAATAACAATTAAAATAATTTTTAGAGTAAGTAACAGTAAATAGTTATGAATTAAATTGAAACATTAAAAATGAACTTAGGAGACCACGGTTATATCAACAAGAAAGATGTGTCAGTATCAGGAAACTTGAAAAAACGGGTGATATGGGGAACTATATGAAATTTAGCTTAAAGAATGAACAGAACCCACATGATGAATAATGTCAGATTGTTGGTAAAACTTACTTATGGCAAAAGTGACAAAACTAGACTGCCCTATTCAAAAATTATGTATTTTATGTTATAATAAGAAAAAATCAATTGGCAAATGAAGAAAACCTTGGTTCAAACGTTAGCCCAAAAATGAGTGTGAAGTTAAAGTAATAATGCTTAAACAGTCAGAACCGCAAAATACTAATGGCAGTATGATCCTAACTATGAAAACCGTGGATAGCTCAAAAAGCCTGAAGATAAATGTATTGAACCTTAGAAATTGTTTTTAAACCTCTAGAGTTAGAGTGAAAAAATGAAATTGAAAACTTTAAATTGATCACGACGAGCCAACAAAGGCTTATACGATTTATATTTATTTATTTATATATGTTCTTATCTTTTTGATGTATATTGAATCATTTCTTACATTTATTGTTATTAATATGTTTTATTAACTTATTATAATTATCATTATTTATATAATTATGCATTACCATGTTATTTGTTTTCATATATTTGTTTGTTGCTTTGCAGTTCTCAGCCCCTTGACGAAGGCTCTGCCGAAACGCGTTGGGGCATTTTTAAATTAATAAAGCATTAGTGACCACAGCAATGGGTGGGTACAGAAGGACTGCAAGTCACCGCACAAACTGTCTACTCTGAGTGCCAGGATAGGGTAACCCCACCAGTACCCATGATGCAATGCACATGCTGAATAGCTGTCTACAGCTGATCACCAAATGGGGTCTGCACCTCTCCGGTACCTCAGCTTGGAACGTGATTAGCGTGCAGTGTGTAACGTTACCGCAGTTTAGTAAACATACCCCAAAGTGTTGGCAACTGCCCCCCAGTGTAGCTCTACTCTTCTTCCTGCTTCCAGGTCACATGGCAACGAAGAAACCTAGCCCATGTGGTCTTTTTCTGCCATTATGTTTCTATCTAGTCTGCCCTTTCATATCAACTGCAATAGTACCCTTTTTGCCTTTAGAGATCCTCTGTTTGTCCATAATTTTTTTAATTTAAATACTATCCTCGTCTCTACCATCTCCACTGGGAGACTATTCCACGCATCTACCACTCTTTTCATAAATAAATATTTCTGCATGTTACTCCTGAGTCTATTCCCTTTTACCCTCATCCTGTGTTCCCTGATAGCAGAGCTTGCTTTCAATCGAAAGAGGCTCCCCTCTTGTGCATTTATGCCATGGAGGTATTTAAACGTCTCAATCATATCTCCTCTAGCCCGTCTTTCCTCTAACATATAACATATTAAGACCTTTAAGTCTGTCCTAATATGCTTTATAACAAAGACCACTAACCATTTTAGTAGCCACCCTCTGCACTGACTCCATCCTGTTTATATCCCTTTGAAGGTACGGTCCCCAGAATTGCAAGCAATACTCCAAAAGAGGTTGCACCAGAGATCTATATAAAGGCACTATCACCTCCTTTTTTTTCTGCTGGCCATTCCTCTTTATATGCACCCAAGTATCCTTCTGGCTTTCACCATATCCTTTTCTACCTGTTTAGCCACTTTAAGATCATCAGAAACAATCACGCCCAGGTCCCACTCTTCTTTCATGGACAGAAGTACTTTACCCCCTGCACTGTACCACTCCCTTGGATCTTTGCAGCCCAAATGTATGACCCTATATTTTTTAGCAATAAATATCAGCTGCTAAATTCTTGACCATTCCTCAAGCTTAGCTAGATCCCTCCTTACTGGGTGTCTATTCTATTGCAGATTTTGGTATCATCCGCAAACAGGCAAACCTTGCCTAGCAGCCCTTCTGCAAAATCACTAACAACGTAGTTTAAAAAAAAATAAAAAATTGGACCAAGGACAGATTCCTGCGTCACACCACTGGTAACCACCTACTCCTCAGTGAGCTCCATTTACCTGTACATTTTGCTGCCTTCCACTCAACCAATTTCTAACCCAGTCAGTTGCCTTAGGGTCCATCCCTAAGGTGTTTAGTTTATAAGTCACCTGTGTGAAATGGCATCAAAGCTTTACTGAAATCTGCAGTAAATACACGGCATCCAAGGCTCTCCCTCGGTCCATCTCCCTGGTCACCCATAGTAACATACTATATGACAGCAAATAAAGACCAGCATAGTCCATCTAGTCTGCCCAGCAAGGTGGCAAGAGTAGGTTCACCTGCTGTTCTGTGCAGGTCACCCCTCCCCATGCCTTTATTTATTTATTTATACATTTTTCTATACCGCCTCTTCCAGAGATCAGTGGCGGTTTACATAGAACAATAATACTTAATAATAGGGAACTATTATTATTTTACATAGAACAGTTGTAGAATATTTCTAACATTTAACCCGTTAAACATCAGAACAATTAGAACTGGGGCAAAAAGAGTGCTGTAAAATAGAACTATTTACATTGAAAATTAAAAAGTGCCTATTTACATTTGAGAATGAATGACTGTATTCAGTTAAATGCTCGAGATGGATTTATGGCTGTGCAATGTAAGAGTATGTCTAGGTAGGGTCAATGTATGGTTGTTGTTCAGTGTTAATCTGTGGGATCTGAACATTATCATGTTGAAAGTTGTGATAGTGCAGGGTGAATAGGTGAGTTTTTAGGGCCTTTCTAAATAATTGAAGGTCTTTGATTTCTCTGAGCTCGATTGGGAGGTTGTTCCACAACGTTGGTGCAAAGAATGAAAAAGCATTTAGGGATTTACCACCTCTCCATGCAGATAACCACTACTTGTTGAGATATCAGAGACAGTTAAGTTTACTTTGATTTTATCCTGTTTCTATAAAGGGATCCACTGTGTTTGTCCCGTGCCATTTTGATTTCTGACACTGTATTTTCCCAACCACTTCCATTGAAAGGGCATTCCAAGCATTTACTATCTTTTCAGTGAAAAAGTATTTCCTGATGTTGCCTTTCAGTTTACCCCCTTGCACCATGTTATGCCCTATAGCAGGCATGTCCAATAGGTAAACAGGTAGATCGCAATCTACCTGTAGATCACGGAGGGGTCAGAGGTAGATCGCCAACCCCACTTGGCTCCATCTCTCCAGCAGCTCATGAGAGAGCTCATGCTAGCAGGTCGTCTCCTGAGGGCTTGTTGCCGCTGCTGATTCTCTGCCTGCGGGAATCTTGCCTATGGGTGTATTGGGGGCGCTTGTTGTTTTCATGCCAGTAGTTTGTGGGTACCCCAGGGGGCCACTGCCCGCGCCCCGCGATGAGACGCCACAAGCCCGGCATCATATCTGGTTTCCTGCCTCTCAGAATCACCTGCCCCAACACCCCTTAGAAGTGTGTTATATACCGGGCGATATCCATTCGCCCGGGCTTTACCTGAATACACTTACCGTATTAGTTGTGTGGTGTGCTGGTCATTGGTCGCTTTATAGTTCGCTTTCATTAAACGTTTTCGGGCAGACACAACAAAGTGTCAAGAATTTGGTGATTTTGGCAGGCTTTTCCAATTTTGTTCTAACTTGCCTATGCCTTGCTTTCAAATTGGTTCAAACCACTGTGACCTTTGCTTACCTCTGCAATTTTATTTTGCCTAGCCTTTGCGTTGATTCTACACCGTGTGCAGAATTTATTAAATCACGTGTGGTGGTATATGAACTTGTTTGGCGGTATTTGATTTTATCTGGTTTGCTGGACAGGTGTTTGAGTTTTTTTGATGATTGTTTGGTGGTATTTGATTATTGGTGCCAATCTTATGAATTCTTATTTTTACTTTTAGAACTGCATATGTGTTTTTGGCATCTCCAGTTCTTGTATTGCACATTATCCAGAGATCTTCAGTTTCTGTTGATCTTTACTACTTTGGGACAGTAACAGTTTTAGACCAGATTCAGCCAGTGTTTATACTAACTTAGCAGATTTGGCCTTCTTACATCCAGCCACCCCAGTATAACAAAGATGAGTGTTCCAAAGAAGAGCAAAATCTACCACTTTCATGATGAATGGGAAATAGATTACTTCTTCATCATGGTGAAAGACAAGTGGTGTTGTCTGATTTGTGATGCCCCAGTATCCTTGCCCAAAAAGGGTAATCTGGAACGTCATTATAAGGTTCTGCATAGCAATAAGTTTGATGCTGATTTTCCACCCAAAAGTGAAATTCATAAACTGAAGCTCAAAGAACTTAAATCGAAATTGGCTACTCAGCAACAGTTGATGGCGAAGCCAAGATCACATTTGGTCAATGCAACCATAGCATCCTTCAAGGTCAGCAACCTGATCGCAAAGAAATGCAAACCTTTCACTGAAGGGGAATTTGTAAAAGATTGTTATCTTGAAGCAGTTGAAAATCTTTTTGAAGGATTTAAAAATAAGAACGAGATCATAGCTGCTATTCAAGATGTACAATTGTGAAGAAACACCACCATGCAGCAAATAGCAAAGATGTATGGAGACACAACTGAACAATTGTTGGAGGACGTTTCAAATTGTGTTGCTTTCTCACTCCAACTGGATGAATCTACGGACTTAAGAGACATAACCCAGTTAATAGTCTTTATCCGGATGGTTTTTGAAGACTTCAGTGTTGAAGAAGAACTATGTGGAATGATTTCTTTAAAAATGAGAACTACCGGTCAGGAAATATTCAGTTCTTTGCATTCCTTTGTGACAAAGTGTAATCTTCCATTGCATAGACTTGTTTCCATCACTACTGATGGAGCAAGAGCAATGACAGGTGAGGTTAACGGTTTCATAGCCCTCTGTAGACAGCATGACGACTTCCCAGATATTCTTTCTTACCACTGCATCATTCACCAGCAGGTTTTGGCAAGCAAGAGACTCAATACAAAGACTGTCATGGACATCACTTTCAAAATTGTAAATTCAGTTCGTGGAAGATCACTTCAAATACGGCTTTTCAATCTTACTCTTGATGAAGGGGCAGCAGAAATCATTTTGCAGACAGATGTAAGGTCAATATATAAAATTAATTACTCCAATATATGAATATTTCCTTCATTCAAGTATTCTATAAACAGTCTTCCTTATAAATCTACTTATCTTTTTCTAAGCGGGTCTCAGACTTGCGGGCTACTTCCGGTGATATGTATCACTTAGTGCACCTTTTTGCATCAATGACCCATTTTCATATCATTCTTATATCTTTCTTATAACTTTTTCTAAACTAATATTTCAAACGTCCAGTTGGATAATATGAGATATCTTATAACAGCAAGCTTATCTTTTGTATTTGTCTTTTTCTTCAGTGTCCCAACGCCAGACTGGGTGCCTCTGCGTTTCACAGCCTTTATGTTTCTTCAGGGGTTTTTGCTTAGACAGGCTTGTAATATCAATTATCTCATCTGTTGCTTCTAAGATTGAACCTGGTTTTGGACAGGTTTGTAGTATCAATTATCTCTGGAACAACAGAAAACATCAAATTTAAAATCATTATCTTTTATGCCTTCAGAAGAGACTATATATCTAATATACTGTTAAAAAATGACAACTAAGTGCTGCTCACCATCTGTTGCTTCTAAGATTAAACCTGGTTTTGGATAGCAAAGGGACGCGCATGCGGATGTACGTTTCCAAAGGTCTTTTTAACCTCCTGTGTAATCAGGCTTATGAGAGTAGATAACCTTAATTAAAATTATGATCAGGTGCATAAAGCCCAATCTATTTGAGTGTTCAAGCCTTGAGGGGTTACTGTTTGCAATGTGTAAATCCACCGTTGCTCTCGAAGGACCAAAGTTTGATCAAGGGTTCTACCCCCCGTGCCGCTATAAACTCTATCTATACAGAAACAGCGCAATTGAATCATGTCGTGATTGAATTTCACGTAAAACCATCTGTTCCTGTCGAGTGAGAGCATGTCTATGAACGGGAGTAGTCTGAGTGAGATCTTCCACATCACGTAAAACCAGTGTACGAAATACACATAATTTTAATTAAGGTTATCTACTCTCATAAGCCTGATTACACAGGAAGTTAAAAAGACCTTTGGAAACGTACATCCGCATGCGCGTCCCTTTGCTATCCAAAACCAGGTTTAATCTTAGAAGCAACAGATGGTGAGCAGCACTTAGTTGTCATTTTTTAACAGTATATTAGATATATAGTCTCTTCTGAAGGCATAAAAGATAATGATTTTAAATTTGATGTTTTCCGTTGTTCCAGAGATAATTAATACTACAAACCTGTCCAAAACCAGGTTCAATCTTAGAAGCAACAGATGAGATAATTGATATTACAAGCCTGTCTAAGCAAAAACCCCTGAAGAAACATAAAGGCTGTGAAACGCAGAGGCGCCCAGTCTGGCGTTGGGACACTGAAGAAAAAGACAAAGACAAAAGATAAGCTTGCTGTTATAAGATATCTCATATTATCCAACTGGACGTTTGAAATATTAGTTTAGAAAAAGTTATAAGAAAGATATAAGAATGATATGAAAATGGGTCATTGATGCAAAAAGGTGCACTAAGTGATACATATCACCGGAAGTAGCCCGCAAGTCTGAGACCCGCTTAGAAAAAGATAAGTAGATTTATAAGGAAGACTGTTTATAGAATACTTGAATGAAGGAAATATTCATATATTGGAGTAATTAATTTTATATATTGGCTAAACAGTGGCATTACTCTGAAGAATTTTGGATCTATTGCGGTTGTGACAGATGTAAGGTGGCTAAGTAGGCACAAATTTCTGCAAAGATTTTGTGATTTGCTGAATAAAATGAAGTTTTTTGAAGGAGAGGGGAGATGACCAAGCAGAGTTGGAAGATGAGTGGTTATGTGATCTGGCATTTCTCGCTGACTTTACAGGCAAACTAAGTGATAGGAATCTTGAACTACAAGGTAAAAACAAATGCATTGGTGAGATGAGTACAGTTTCATCCTACAAGAGCAAATTTGAGCTAATGATGACTGACCTTGCAAACAACACTTTTGATCATTTTCCTAATACGCAGGACCATCTGGGACAATATCCAAATTTTGTTTTTCAGAACGAGAAGTATGTGACAAAATCTGTTCTCTTATCCAGGAATTCGAAAATAGATTCTGTGACTTCCAAAATATTGGAACAGTTGTGGAGTACTTGTCATATCCATTCAAAGTATATGTGGACATTAAAGAAAATGCAGCTGCTATCAGTAAAAATGACTCATTGAACAAGCCATCTCTTGAAAACGAAATTTTAACCCTTAAAAATGACATTTTTCTCAAGACCCATGCTGAGCAAGAATTGTTTTGCAAGCTAGTGCCTAGAGACAAATTTCCCAACTTGAGAAGATGCAGTGAAGCTGTACACTCCTGTTTCAATTCAACTTAATTGTGTGAATCTGCTTTTTACCCATCTGAAAATGACAGTACACAACGTTCCAACATGACAGATGAACAGCTCCAGGATTCCTTGAGACTGGCCCTCACGCAGTATTCACCCAACTTCAAAAAGCTGGTGGATGAAATGCAGGCTCAGACGTCTCACTAATGAGCAAGAGCAAAATATTAAAGATTGTGCAAGATCAGCCTGGATCAATACTCGACCTAAATTTAACACAAATTTCTCAATAAAAGTTAAAGAAAGTTATTACTCAATAAAACTTTAAGAAAAAATATACTTTCCATTTCCCCTCGCAGTTCTTACTGGATCTTCGTCTCTGTTTTGTTTTTGCTTAATTTGCTTAACAGCTGATCACATCCAAGTAAATGACAGAAGGTTCATTAAAAAGGGGGGGGGGGGATTCTCTAACTTTATTGGGTTAAAATTTAATTTGAAACTAATTTGAAACTTAATTTTCTTTGTGGTAGATCACCGGCACTTTTGGCTGCAAAAAGTAGATCACGACCTGTTCGAAGTTGGACATGCCTGCCCTATAGTATTACTGCTTCCCCATCTTTGAAAAAGGTTTGTTTGTTATTAATACTCCATGAGTATTTATTTAAAGGTCTATATCATATCTCCCCTGTCCCTCCTCTCCTCTAGAGTATACATATTTAGGTCTTGGACTCTCTTTTCATAAGTCTTCTGGTGCAGGCTCCAAATTATTTTGGTCGCCTTCCTCTGAACCATTTCCAGTCTTTTTATATCCTTTGTGAGATATGGTCTCCAAAATTGAACAGAATATTCCAAGTGAAGCCTCACCAGCGGTTTGTACAGTGGCATTAGTATCTCCTCCTTTCTGCTGGAAATTCCTCTCTGTATGCCACCCAGCATCCTTCTGGCTTTGGTCTTCTGACCCAGCAAAGAAATCAATCAGATTTGTCTGACAAGACCTGCCTTTGGTAAACCCATCCTGCCTCGGATCCTGCAATCTATTGAACTCCAGAAACCTCAGTATTCTTTTTTAACAGTTTTTCCAATAATTTACTCACCACAGAGGTTAGAATAACAATTTTCAACCTCATCCTTACTTCCGCTTTTGTATAAAGGGAGCACATGTGCCTTTCTCCAGTCCTCTAGGGCCGCTCCCAACAAAAAGGTTAGTCAGTGGAGCTGTTATTACATCCCCAACTTCCTTCTATATCCTTGGATGTATCCCATCCAGTCCCATTGCTTTCATTACTTTTAGTTTAGCTAGTTCCTCACAAACAGTCTTCTGAAAATCGTTCAAGCTCCCCGTCACTTCTGTTCCTATTTGTGTGTGTTTTTTGAACTCCTGCTCTTGGCCCTTCATCTGTGAACACAAAACAGCAACATTTGTTAAGCAATTCCGCTTTATCCTCTTCAGCTTCTACATATTCCCTTCACTCTTGAGTCTGACTTACCTCTTTTGTCCTTCCTACTCTCACTATTGTATTGGCTATTTCTTCTTTTTGTATCCTTGCTTTCCTGACTTACTTTGCTAGCTTCTCTAAGTTTTTCCAAATGTAGATGCCTGTCTTCCTCTGTGATCTCTTGTATTTCCTGAAGACCTCCCTTTTTTTTCACCTTTTCAGCTATTTCTTTTGAGAACCATAGTGGCTTCCTTTTCCTTTTACATTTGTTTACCTTTCTAACAAAAAGGGTTGTTGCCTTAAAATATCCCCTTTCAGTTTTGCCCATTGTTTTACTACGTCTCCCAGCTGTTCCCATCCTGCTAACAACTTCTTGAGATATTGTCCCATCTTGGCAAAGTTAGTTTTCCTAAAGCCTAAGACCCTCGCTTTTGAATGGATTTTATCAGCCCTAGTCCTAATACTGAACCACACCATCTGGTGATCATCAGATGTGCGATAATCTCCCACTATAACATCAGAAACTCTTTCCCCATTGGTAAACACCAAGTCCAGTATGACCCCTTCATTTGTGGGTTCTGTTACCAGTTGCCAGAATAGTTCTTCCTGTAGAGAATCCAGTATATCCTTACTTCTAAATGACACTGTAGCAGGGATGTGCCAATCAACATCCGGCATACTGAAAGAACCTATCAGTAGCACTTCTCCTTTCATGGCAATGTTGGGTATGTCTTCTATTAAATCTCCATCCACTTCTCCCTATGAGGGGGATCTGTATTTCACTCCAATGCAAGTAGATTTCCATTTCCCTCTTTCTAGTTTAACTCATAGTGCCTCTTCTCCCCTTCTAAGCCCTGTAATTCTATAACTTTAATATTATTTTTTACATATAGTGCCATTCCTATCCTTTTCCTACCCTATCCTTTCTGAATAAAGTATAGCCTGGTATAATTATATCCCAGTCATGGTTGTCCGTGAACCATGTCTCCGCAACCGCCACTAAATCCAAGTCAGCCACTTTCATTAAAGCCTCAACATCTGGGATCTTATTTCCCATGCTATAGGCATTTATACACCAGATGTTGCCCCTTTTACCCACTTCTACAGAGGTATTAATGTTTCACTCACTTGGGGACTTTCACTTACTTCGGGACTTTCTTCGTCCATCCCCAGTCAATTCAGTTTAAAGCTCTCTTCAGTAGTTTAGTCAGTGTGCTGTTGAAGACACTTCGACCCTTCTTGGACAGATGGATACCATTTCTGCTCTGCAGTCCTTGGAATGTCATCCCATGGTTCAGGATACCAAAACGCTGTCTATGACAACATCCACACAGTCATGCATTCATCTTCAGGATGCAAGCTTCTCTGCCTCATCCTTTACCCTCAACAGGGAGAATTGAAGAGAACACCACCAGAACACCTATGTGCTTCACCCTCTGTCCCAGAGCAATGAAGTCACTTTTGATATGCTCAGATACCTAGCTGTATCATTTGTGCCAACATGGATGAGCAACATTGGATAATAGTCAGTAGACTTGATGAGTCTCGGCAAACTCTCCATAACATCATGGATTTTGGCACCTAGACATCGTCTGGTTGGCAGAAGGATGCCTCAGTACTCCTCAGAGTCACCAACCATCACTACCCTTCATTTCCTTGTTGTCACTGTTTCTGCAACTTTGGGATGCTGAGCTCTGGTTTTTCCCTGCCCTCGGATGCTTTCATCTCCTCCACTTCCAGAGCTGCATACTGGTTCTTCAGTTCAAGGGCTAGAGGAGTTGGCATGTTTATTCTGCAGGCTCTGGTGACTCGTGTCTAACTTTCTTCATTCTGTTCCTCCCATCTTCACCTCTGTCTGAGAACTTGGATCTTTCAAGAAGCATCTTATCAATGAACTTCTCATGGGTGTTCATAGAACACAGTTAAATAAAGCTAAACTATGAACAACTGTCCTAAATAAACCTGCTCTTGACTGATCTCTGAGGCTAAGCAGGGTCAGGACTGGCTAGCACTTTGATGGGTAACCACCTTGGAATACCAGGGGCTGTAAACCCACTGTACAGAAGAAAGACCTGGCAATCTACTTCCAGTTGCACTTTGCCAAGAAAACCCAGGGACTGGGTCACCAGGAGTCAGCATTGACTTGACAGAACACATTAAATTAAATAAAACATACATAAAGTTAAATAAAAGCTAAAAAAGACAAGTGGTCACTGGTGACTCCCCCTTCCAGCACTGGCTATATTATGTTAACATGCAACCAACCCAGCACAGCCCATCTTTCACCAATTCTTAGAAGTAACAATTGAATTGGAAAACTGTAAAGGCGCTCTCTGCCTTAGAAAACACTTTCAAGCACCTACAACACTCAAGAAAGCTCTCAAGCTGGGTTATTGTTCTGAATCTGTTATTTTTTTTGTGCTTTCAAGTAGCAAGCAAGCAAGTCAGAACTTCCTTTTCAGTAGTTGAAAGCCAGATTGAAGCTGTCTGCATTTTCTCTCATTTCTGTTCCTTAGCTCCAGCCAGGCTGCTCTCTTCTTTCTCCTTTCCAGTCCTAGCCATGCCTAGTCAAACTGCTCTTTTCATTCCACTTATCAGTTTTAAACCCCACACCAGTACTCCTTTTTCACTTTCTGAAAGTCAGAGCCAAAATGGTTCTCTGGGGTATGTGCAGGGTTGTGTGTTCAGCAAAGCTCATGGACCATAATATCACATCAGGGCTAGAAGTCAGGCAGGGATAGGTTTCTCTGGCTGCCTGTCAAGGACTGGAAGCATGATTGGTTCAAGTGCCTCATGCTGGCTGTTGGTGATTCCTCCTTGACCTCCCCCCTCTTCCAAGTTGGCCCCAGTGTGTCTCTTCTCCCTTGCGCATGGTGAAAACTAAGTTCATAAATAGTAATTGATGAAAAATTCATGAGCATGCATGCTCCATTAGTTGACACCATTAACAAATTGAAAATCAAGATTTTAATCTTTTTACCATTTGTATGAAAATGCAATCACATGCCTAATAGACAATCTCTACCCCTTTTGTATAATTCTATCCAACTTGCCTTTGGGTTGGAAAGAATGAAAAACAGTGGCATCACTCAGCAGCTTCCATGTATAAGTGCCTGTGCTTAAACATGGAAGTGATGATTTGCAAGTTCTATGTAGAAGTACTGGGACTTCTACCTATAGGGTGTGATATTAAAAAAAAAAAAAAAAAAAAAAAAAAAAAGCTGAGCTTTTAAATGTTGGCTCTTAAGTAAGGTTCCTAAATTTGTGCCCTATTTTCAGCCACACTTAGGAGCTTGAATTTCAGCTGAAGGTTCCTCTTAATTTAGGAGTTTAAAATCTATGGGCCTGATCTTCAAAAGGCATTTATATGGTTTACAGCCCAGTAAAATGTGAAAATGCCTTAAATTGGGATATTCTATGGCACGCACATGGTTAGTGCCATTGAATATCCCCTTCTAACTCCCCTATGCGCCCTGATGCTATCAGATTTAGCATCAGGGCATGTCGGGGGTGTTGGACAGAGCGGAGGTAACCGGGCAGCAATGATATGGCATGCTGCCAGGTTAGTGATCTGTGCCGAAAAGATAGGTGAGGAAAACCCTTACCTATCTTTAAGACACAGGAGTTGGTATGTGCAGTGATCCCTGGATATTCAATGCCATCACCGTGGCATTGAATATCCAGGTTTGAAGTCAGTAGGGAAGGCTATGTGCCAACATGGCGTATAGCCCTTCGAAAATGAGCCTAGCTCAGTATCGGACCCAATGCTCCTAAATTTAGGCCTGCCATTCATTTGCCTAGATGTGAGCCTAATTTAGGTGTCTCATGCTGAAAATTAGTGTTAAGCTCCTAACTTTTTCTCTGCCCTAAATCCACCCCTGTTGTCATCCACATTTTATGCTCCTAAATTTAGGGGTTTAGTGAAATTTTAAGAAAATATTTAGACACTTACCCCTGTAAATTTTCAAGGAAGCCAATTTAGGAGCATAATGCCTTGAATGTCAGGCCCATAGAGGGTAATTTTACAACAGTAGGTGCTATTTTACAAAGGCAAGGGCCTACTTAACTTCATTACCACATATAAGTGTTTATAAAGATATCTTGAATGTATGCACACTCTCTTACAACTGCTCATGAGCAGGAGTAAATGTTTGCATGTACTTGATGCATGCATATGCATAGATTAATTTATGTACTTTCAAACTCTGCCCATGCTCCATGCAGACCACAACCCTGACTATGCCTATTGGGAAAGTATTTACCTTCATACCAAAGTATGTATTTCTATGCTGGTCAGTATTTTATAAGAGCTCATTTACGAGCATATGTTCTTACAGACATGTGAGCATGACATTATAAAATTACATCCATAGTGGTCTCATTTCCAAAATCTATGTGGATTAATGGTGCCAATGACCTCGCACAGCTACAAATGATTTTTTTTTAACTTTTGAGGCAAAAATAAAAAAAAAATTGGGATTAAGGAAAATTTGCTCCCATCATCCTTCATTTGAAGCCTATGAGCGCAATCTTTGAAGGCATTTACACGGTTTTACCGACCTGTAAATCATGTAAATGCTGCTTAGCAAGATATTCAATGGCACTAACATGGTTAATGCTGCTGAATATTCCCGATTAATGCTGCTACATGCCCCAAGGCTAACTGCTTAGCATCGGGGCGTGTCGTGGATGTTCTGGGGTGTTCCAGGGGGAGGTGACAGTCGCTATCTGGGAAGCGGTGATATTACATACTTCACGGTCAGTGACCGGTGGGTAAAAGAGAGACCGACTTTTGCTGCACCTATCTTTTACCTACAAGAGCTAACTGGGCAGCATGCAATATCACTGTTGCCTGGTTAGCTTCTGCAGCCACGGAGGCTTTGCGGTGACCCTTGGTATTGAATATCTGAGGTTAAGGGTCATAGCCATCCCAGTTCAATATTGGGCCCTGTGTGTTTGTCATACTGGTGCAAAAGCCAATGGGGAAAATTAGGTAAAGTATATTTGGATTCCCACTGGAACATGAAAAATATATTCATAAACTTTCAGCCCACCCTGGCCATGCACAAAACACATCCCCTTGAAATTTCTGCACTCTGGCCACTTACATGTATATATTTTGGCTTCCTGAAATTGCCATTTACTTGCGTAACCAATCTCTATATGTAAATACCACTATTTACACATATAAATGCTTATATAATGATAGGGGTGTGCATTTATAAGCATGCATTAAGTTTGAGCACTTAAAAAGCCCTATTTTTTATTGAATATTTATAACTTTTAAACAATTATACAAGTTACAGCACTTGCACAGGACATGGGGATTGCCTGAGTAAACATCATTCATATTCCAAAAGGAAAGAAGAAAAACAGAGGATAAATAAACTAAACAAGCCCTCTTCTAGCCCACTACATGGAGATCCAAAATGAAAAATAAACTCATTGTGATACTTTACAAGGAAAAAGCAGAAGTTAACACCCAGAAAACAATATCACAGAGCCGAAGGGCCTCCCCCGCTCAACCCCCATGGATCCCTTAGCATTCAAAAAGGAAATTAATTGCTAGGGATACAAAAAGATATAGGACTTACCCTGCAACTTCACCATTCACTTGCAGGGATACTGAAGAAAAAAAAATCCCCCACCCCCCCCCCAAGCTGTAAAACCCGCAGCTCCAGGATCAAATAGTCTTTCCTGCGACGTTGGGTTTCCCTGGTGAGATCTGAAAAAATGCAGACAAGGCAGCCTTTAAAACACAAATTGCTCTTACAAAAAACAGTATGAGAAGCCATTCTCCATCTGAGATTAATGCAAAGGTAACTAAACATGTCGCAGGAGTAATTACTTCAACATCAGAAGATTCCTACAATTCAGACACATTCAAAACATCTACTTACAAAGGGCCAGGGCTCCTGGCACTAGCTGGAACCCTATGACCACTAGGTAGATAGTAAATCTTTACAATTGGTGGGCAAGCCTCTAAAGGAGAGGCCATTACTACACAGATTAAGGTGATGCCAGGTCAGACACAGTCGACTACAGAATCTTCTTCAAACTCTGAAATGATTGTAATGTTTAAGAATACTTTAGATGACGTGATTTTGAGAATTGAGTGTTTGGAAAATTTGTCAGATGCTTTTATGAAAGATTCCAGTAACTTGAAAGCTCATCTGGAACAGCTGGATAATTATACTAGATTGCCAAATCTTCATTTAATTAAATTTCTGTGCTCTTCTAATATATCAGCAAAAGAAATGTTCAAGCTAGAAAGCCCTATTCATACTCAGGACATCTAAAGTGGGCATGGAGATGTCCAAGGCATGGGAGACACTGAAATCATGGAGATGTCCCCAGAGCCATTTTAGAAGCCAGCTCTGGATGTCTCCAGGGGTGACGATACCCAGGTCTGAACAGGGGTGTGGAGTAGGCTTGCCTGGAGTGTTCCCAGAACTTGGATGTCTTTGTCTGCTTTCAGAAATGCCCTCAATGTTTTGAGCTGCGTCCAAGCTTATACTTGCTCAAGGTACAAATAGGCATTGGAAAAGTGCTTGTTTTGTCAGACATCTGAAGGATGTAGAAAAGGTGGTCTGCTCATGTCCCCTCTATTTTCCATGCAGATAACAAATATTGATGATGAATAAGTGCTTTTAGTTTTTCTACACAGCTGGACATTCCCACTCTACTTTTTCATGAGGTGGATGTCTGTTTCGCTGCCAGCATGGATGACTAGGTCGGGGACATCTATGTTAGTAAAACTGAGCAGAGACATAGATGTCCCTAGCGTTTCTTGACACTTTCTGCCTGGATGTCGTGATTTGACTTGGATGTCCCTTTCAAAAATGTCTCTTCACAAGAACACACCAATCACTTGCACATGTGTATATCCACAAATGACCACATTACTGGCTGAAAGTGAAGATGATCTGAAACATTTGCTTCTCAAGATGAAGGAACATAGTCTTAAAATTGGCTTGCACTTTAATGTAAAGACACAGATCCTGACAACTGGCAAAATCAATAAGTTCATTGTCAATGGAGCAGAAATTGAAATAGTGGACAAATTTTAACCTACTTGGATCCACTATCAATAAAGAAACAACAAGCAGTCAAGAAATCAGATGATACATTGCTCTTGGCAGAATGGCTATGAAGGACCTAAAAAACATTCTCAAGAGCAGAGATATCTCTCCATTCAAAGATTAATCTCATTCAAGCCATGGTATTTTCATTAATGTCATATGGACGTGAAAGTTGGACAGTGAAAAAGATAGACAAGTGGGATCCAAGATGGCGCCTTAACAGGGCACGGTGCAAGCTGCTCTGACTACTTTGCCTCTTTTTGTTATTTTTTGGAGTTGGTTTCTCTATTGCCCTATGCTGAAACGGAAGGCAAAGGACAAGGGAGGGTTACCTGTGGGACAGTGCACCATGGAGACCTATGCGGCAGTGAAGGAATCTGGCGTCCCGTTGGCCACGGCGGAGGAGAGCCTTGGTCTGGGCAGTGATGTGTCATTGAGCCCCGCTGGCCCCTCCACTCCTCCTGCGCCTGGTGTGATCGACGCTGCTGCTGTGTCAGTAGGTGGCGGAGTCCTCTCTTCTGGGAGTACAGAGGCGGCTGTGGTTTTGTCTTTCCTGATGGAACAGTCGCTGGGCCCACAGGTGGGTGCAGCTGACTGGGGGAGTTTGGTGGCCCCTGTTTCCACTCATGATTTTCAGTTTGTTTTTTCCTCCTTTACGGTGTCTCAGAGACAATGACGGCTGGACTGTATTTGGTATGCCTTCATTCAGTGTACCACCAAGTGTGTGCTGTTGCGTTCCAAGCTCTGACTCTGCTCCCAAATCGATTGGTGAGCATGGAGGGGAAAAGATTGGAAGACCAACAAGGATTTTGATTACTGTGCTTGATGACATAGGCCATGGGTTTCAGGATTCAGCAAGGCGTTGCTATCACAGGATAGATTGGTGTTTCAACCGGCATAGACTGAAAATCTGGAGAAATGCTAACAGGTCTCTGCACCTTAGGATTTTTAATTTTTCCTTCAAATGTCTGCGTTCCCCGGCTGGGAATCTTTTTCATAGGTTCCTGATGGACGTTTTTTTGGCAGATCCTGAGGCTGGCTTTCCTTCTTTGCCAGAAGATTTACTATTTACCATCTGGATCCATAATGCCTCCTCTGCTTCCAGTTACTGCTCCTAAAGTTGCATGTTTCATTGGATTCTCTTGATCTTGGGAACCTGTCTGCATTATTGGAACAGTCATCTGCAAACAGTAGGCGCTCTAACGTGACATTAATTAGTTTCTTTGTGTTTTTCTTCAAAATAGAGATGCGTTCTTATGTTTTGTTTTCTTAAGAAAACTGATATTGCCTTTATGGGGGGGGGGCGGGGTTACCCGCATTCAGAATTTACCAGATCTGTCCCGGTTGGACACAACTCCGTAGGAAGAAGTTTTTTGAGAGCTGAGCACTGAAGTGGTTGCAGCTGTTGCAAAGTTCCAACTTAGATTTCCTTGGAAATGTATATTTCGGTATCCAAATTCTGTAATATCCTTTCTTTGAAACCTTCTATCAATTACGTTTCTTCCTGGAATGCATAAGAAAATTGTAGGGTTGAGTGGAGGCAAGGGGTTTAAGTGGGGTCTTTCTAATACTATAAGTTTTGCCATACTGTTGTTATCTATTTGCTTTTAGATTTCTTATTTTCCCTGCTGCTCTGGGTTGTGATTCTTGGATCTCTCAAATTGTGGGACTATTACATTTGGTTTTTTGTGCCCCCTAGGGGGTTTGTTTTTTTTCTTTTTTTATCTTAAGAAATTTCCTTTGTATTATTTATTTTAACTGAATATTTTTTTCATATTTCCAAGTTTGTCTTGTAAAATTTGATAAAATATAAAATAAAAAAAATATATAGACAAGAAGGAAAATTGATGCCTTTCAAATTATGGTGCTCGGCGATGAATACTGTGTATACCATGAACTGCCCACACGAACAAAAACCAGGTCAGTACTAGAGGAGAGCGAACCTAAGATTTCTTTAGAAGCTTAGATGACACGACCTTAAACTTTCATACTTTTGGATGCATCATGTGAAGAGAGAGATCATTAGAGAAACAAGACGTCATGCTTGGCACGATAGACTGTAAACGCAAAAAGAATAAGAGGAAGGCCAGCTAATGAGAGGCTGATTGAATACAATAACAGTAGCTATGGAGTGCCATTCTGTCAACACTGAGCTGCCTGTACTGCAGAGCTTCGAATACATGTTTAGGACAAACTTTCCCGAGAGTTGCCATGAGTTTGATTACCAGCCCTCAACGGCAACTTAACAACAATTAAAACACACAATTGCATGCATTTTTAAGTTCCTGCACTCATACAAGGCACAGCTAAAAAAGGAACAGGTCAAAGAAAAAAAAAATGCCTAAAAATAGAGAAGAAAATGTGTTTAATATGAGCACAAACCAATTTTGATTTATTTTTGTCATGCAACATCCTTTTTAAAATGATCTCCAAAATCTCCCTGTAAAGGGAATTTGTATAGCTAAAGAAATGGAATGATCAGTTTGTGTTAAGCAATCCCTGTTATACAGTTGAGTATGCTGCCCCCGCCAAACTAGTCTATGGTCAATAACGATTAACTAATTCACTTTGAAATTGATTATTCAGCTCGTGCTCACCTAATACTGTTAAATGGACCCTACATTGTTCAGTTAACTCCTAAATTTAGTCCCGAAGATCTTGCTGGCTTGAATACCTGGAGTCGAACTATCCAGATGAAGTTGTTCTACTCTGCACGCCTTTATGAAAACTAAGCAAAATTACCAAGTAAAAACTGTAGAAAGAAACATAGGCCATGTTTGTCATTTTTCTGCTGTCATGTTTCTATCTAGTTCTGCCCTTCCATATAAAATACTATATCACCCTTTTTTTTCCTTTAAAGATCTTATGTGTTGGTCCTTTGCTTTTTGAACTTTAGTAGAGACGAGGAGAGTATCTTATCTCCACTGGGAGGACTATTCCACGGATCCACTACTCCTTTCCGTAAAGAAATATTTTATGCATATTTACTCCTTATCTATTCCCTTTCACCCTCATCCTATGTCTCCTGATAGCGGCAGCTTGCTTTCAATCAGAAGAGGCTCCCTTCTTGTACATTTATGCCGTGGAGGTATTTTTAAACTCTCAATCACTATCTCCTCTATCCACCTGTTCCTCTAACATATACATATTAAGATCTTTAAACTCTATCCGCATGCTTTACAACGAAGACCACTAACCATTTTGGTAGCCACCCTCGGCACAGACGTCCATCCTGTTTATATCCCTTTAAAGGTGCAGTCGTCCAGAATTGCACTCAATACTCCAAATGACTGGTCGCACCAAGAGCTCCATATACAGAGCACTATCACCTCTTTTTTCTGCTGGCCATTCCTCTCCCTATGCCACCCAATATCCTTCAGGCTTTCAACCATCTCCTTCTCTCACCTGTTTAGCCACTCTAAGATAATCAAAACAATCACGTCCCAGGTCCCGCTCTTCTTTCATGGACAGAAGAAACTTTGCCCCTACACGATCCCACTCCTTGGATTTTTGCAGCCCAAAGGCATGACCTTCCTGCATTTTTTAACAATAAATCTCAGCTGCCACATTGTCTTGACCATTGCTCAGAGCTAGCTAGATCCCTCCTCATGTTATCAATCTACTGTCCTGGGTGTCTACTCTATTGCAGTATTTTGGTACTCATCCGCAAACAGGAAAACCTTACCTGACGAGCCCTGCCTTGGGCCCCAATATCTTGTGAACACAGAACAAAACAAAAGATATTTGTTAGGCAATTACGCGTTTATCCCTTATCAGCTTCTACCAATAAAAGAGTAGAAACATAGAAATATGATGGACAAGAAACAGACAACATGGCCTATCTAGTCTGTCCTTCCATATCAACAACTACAAACAGTCCCCATTAGAGATACTCTGTGTTTGGCCCATGCTTTTTTGAATAAGTTACTGGATAATCTCTACCACCTACACTGGGAGACTAGTCCACGATCCACTACTCTTCCGTAACAGAATATTTCCGCATATCACTTCCGGAATCTATCTCCACTCAGCCTCATCCCATGTCCTCTCG